>VDFB02075321.1:235382073-235416311 GCA_007258455.2 Sequoia sempervirens | reverse complement strand
CCTAGTGTTTTCCAACAACCATTAACACTCTGTATGATTGCAAGTTAGAAAACACGATGGGATGTGAGTGCATGATTTATGAAACCTTCAACCCACACAATGTTGTAAAACCTTGTATAGATGCAACTAATCTCCCGAAAAAATGCACCTATGTACATAAAAAAATGCATAAAAAACATACATAACATGATGAGATGGCATTGTGCAAGGCTCGCCAAGACGGATGATAAAAGTGATGAAACCAAGAGACAGGAGGAAATGTCATGGTGAGGAAAGTGAGGAGGTATCTCATCACATCAAATTATGTCGACATTTTTTTCCTTGTGCGAGAAGCTATTTGTTCACTGCGGGAGGAAAGGGCGTTGATGTGATTAAGACATGCATTTCAAATTGTAAAAAGTATTGTTCTTGGAAAACACTCTGTATTTTGGGTTTTCTCATTATGCAAGGAGTTGTAGGTCGGGGATATATAAGACTATCCAAATTCAACTAAGGGGTGAGTATCTAATTGGGTTGTTACTTGTAAAGGGTTTGAAAACAATATTTGAGTTGCAGGTTTCATAATACATAGTATTTTCGAACCTACAATTACACATAGAGTATGAATGTAATGAAAACGATTTGGTTACTTACAGAGTGAGAACCCAATTGGTTGGTAACACCTCAGTTGATTTTGGATACTTTTATGTATCCCCCACCAACAATTATATTGATATTATGAATGTATTCAACAACCCTTACTTTTAGCAAACATTTGATTTCAATATTGTCATATGTTTGGAACATAAAATGCACATAATAGTTGCAATATGGGAAACACACATGGTTATGACTCACTTCTCAATTCTTGTTCAATGAGCAGTTTTTGTTATGAAGACTGTAACAATACAATGTATTGAAGCTAACCTTCATATTTTATAACAACCCTTACTTTCAGCAAACATTCCATATCAATATTGTCATACATTTGGAACATAAAATGCACAAAAAAGTTGTAGGAAATGGAAAACACACAGGGTTGTGACTGGCTTCTCAATTCTTGTTCAATGAGCTTACTTTCTGTTGTGCAAACTATAACAATAATCATTTGGTTGTGTGTTTATAATGTGCATTCTATTTATGTTAATATGAAATATACATGTAGGAAATGCCACGTGAAGTCTTATTGTTTATGGTAGGTTGCTTATAAATGAAAGAAAAAAGTTGACATTTAAATCATTTGAGGTTGACTATTTTTCTCATCATGGATACTTTCAAATGAATAATCGTATTAAATGCTATTTGTAACAGTAAAAATGGCATTTCACTATCTTTATTTGATTACAACAAAAAAAATGCTTGAACATTATTTGTAGTGTTGGAAAACACACTATCCCCTATTAGTTATTTGCTTGTGAATTTTTTTTGTTTCCTACACACCAAGAATGTAAGGAAGTCCACCTTAAAATTTTGTTTCTTATGATTGAAAAAATATATGCTTGCTTACAACAGACAGTGCAATAAATTTTGGAACTTTAACTGTCTTGTAACACTTGCAACTTTTTTGTATATTACAGGCAACCACCGATGCGTACTTTAAAAGGAAAAGTGGAAGAAATTAAGAGAAAGGGTGATTTTGAAATTTGCTTTTTAATGTGAATTTTGATATTTTGAATGAATTGGTTGCATGTATTTGAATTTAATGTGACGTTTACATTCTTGCCATTAGAGGGCAAGGATGGACAAGGAAGTGGTGGGTGCGAGAAAGTTAGTGTCTATTTGGGATAGGAAAATATGCCTCGATAGGGTAGCAAGAAGAAAGGGTGCTTGTGGAGGAGATCATTTTCTTGGGAAAAAATCTTGAGAAATAGGAAACTCGTTATCCTACTATAGTGATGTAATAGGACAACAGGTTTCCAATTTCTCAATTTCTAGCAAGTAGGTGAAAAAATTGGGCCTTGACCTTATTGGCGACATTTCTTGGATAGAGTTTTCAATATCTTGAATAATTTTATGTGTATTAGTTTCTTTTTGCTTAGATTTTAGAGTGTCTTGTGATTTGATTTAGAAATTTTTATTTCTATTATGAATATGTTGATTTTGATAGTATATTGGAAAACACACTATCCCTGGTTCTTTCAAAGGAAGAAAGTGGAGGAAAGGGTAATTTTGAAATCTACTTTTGAATGTGTATTTTCATATTTTGAATGAATTGGTTGCATGCATTTGAATTTGATGTGATGTTAAAATTCTTCACATTATAGGGCAAGGATGAACAAGGAAGTGGTAGGTGTGAAGAAAAATTGTCAAAAAGCTCAAGGTTTGATTTTATTGATTCTTCACACTAGCCTGCTCAATTTCTATCAAAGAAGCGATAAAATCAGCCCTTGACCTTATTAGCGACATTTCTTGGTTTGTCTGATTTTACCTTTTCCTTCTCATCTATTTCCAATTGCATTTCTCCTCCACACATACATATAAATGATTTCATTCTATATATATAAATGTGTTACAAAATTTTCCTGTGTTTTTAGATAAGACTTTCATCTCTCCCCCTATTGATTCTCTTTCTCTATGCTTAGATATGATGTTTCCTTTTCCTTATATCCATACATTAATTATTGAGTGTAGTCAATTATATTGATGGATTTGTTATAGGCTGAAGGTGTTGAAAGTGCAATGGTTGAAGCAAAGGCTTCCCCAAAGCCTCTTGTTACACGTACAACAACGAGGATCCGTACAAGTGGAATCACCCCACCATCAATGCCAAGGACCCAAAGAATCCTATAAGATTTTATCTGAGTGTTTCCTCAATTGCACATAAAAGGCACTGTAGGAGAGGATGAGAGAGGCTAACGATAGACATTTTCCATTTGGTCTTTGATCATGTAATTATTGAACAATTATAGGTAGCAAATTATAACTATTGTAGTATATTTAAGAAAATCCTGATCTTCTTAGTAACATAGTATGAGGCGTATGTGCCAAATGTAGAGCTCAAATCCCGCTGGTATGAATTTTTGACTCAAACATAAACGGGATAAAGATACCTCAGTTTCGCTCGGTCCGGTTGCCTTTCGATAAAAAGCAGGAACATTATGATACCATCGCCCGCCAGTACAATGATATAACGACCATCGACAACCGGGCCGAGCGACTGCCTCGATTTCAAGTGGAGGCGGAGAACTTTTATTATCGGTATAACAAAACAATGTATTGAAGTTAGCTTCATATTTTATAACAACCCTTACTTTCAACAAACATTCCATTTCAATATCGTCATACATTTGGAACAAAAAATGCACGTAATAGTTGTAGGATGGAAAAAAAAAGGGTTGTGACTCACTTCTCAATTCTTGTTCAACGAGGACTTTTTATTATGCAGATTGTAACAAAATAATATATTGAAGTTCACCTCCATATTTTATAACAACCCTTTCTTTGAGCAAACAATCCATTTCAATATCGTCATACATTTGGAACATAAAATGCACAACAAAGTTGCAAGAAATGGAAAAAACATAGGGTTGTGACTCACTTCTCAATTCTTGTTCAATGAGCACTTTTTGTTATGCAAATTGTAACAAAAAAATGTATTAAAGTTCAACTTCATATTTTTTAACAACCCTTACTTTTAGAAAACATTCCATTTCAATATTGTCATACGTTTCGAACAAAAAATGCAAAAATTTTTTGCAGGAAATGGAAAACCTACAAGGTTGTGACTCACTTCTCAATTCTTGTTCAATGAGCACTTTCTGTTATGCAGACTATAACAAAACAATGTATTGAAGTTCACCTTCATATTTTTCAATAACTCTTACTTTCAAAAAACATTTTATTTCAATATTGTCATACATTTCAAACATAACATGCACAAAAAAGTTGTAGAAAATAGAAAACACATAGGGTTGTGAGTCACTTCTCAATTCTTGTTCAATGAGCACTTTCTGTTATGGAGACTATAACAAAACAATGCATTGAATTTCACCTTCATATTTTTTAACAACCCTTACTTGCAAAAAACATTCCATTTCAATATCATCATATGTTTCAAATAGAAAACACACAAAAAAGTTGTAGGATGGAAAACATGCAGGGTTGTGACTCACTTCTCAATTCTTGTTCAATGACCACTTTCTGTTATGCAGGCTATAACAAAATAATGTATTGAAGTTCACCTTTATATTTTACAAAAACCCTTGGTTTGAGTAAACATTGTATTTGAATATTTCCATATGTTTGGAACAAAAAATGCACACAAAAGTTGTAGGATGGAAAACACACAGGGTTGCGACTCACTTCCCAATTCTTGTTCAATGACCACTTTTTGTTATGAAGACTACAACAAAACAATGTATTGAAGTTTACCTTCGCATTTTATAAGAAACCTTAGTTTCAACAAACATTCCATTTCAATATCATCATACGTTTAGAATATAAAATGCACAAAAAAATTGTAGGATGGAAAACACGCAAGGTATACTTACATTTCAATTCTTGTTCAATGATCACTTTTTGTTATGTAGACTATAACAAAACAATATATTAAAGTTCACCTTCATATTTTATAACAAACCTTACTTTTAGCAAACATTGCATTTGAATATCTTCATACGTTTGGAACAAAAAATGCACAAAAAAGTTAAAAGATGGAAAACACGCAGGGTTGTGACTTTCTCAATTCTTGTTTAAAGAACACTTTCTGTTATGAAAATTGTAACAAAAAAATGTATTGAATTTCACCTTCATATTTTATAACAACCCTTACTTTCAACAAACATTCCATTTTAATATTGTCATACGTTTCAAACAGAAAATGCACAAAAAAGTTGTAAGATGGAAAACATACAGGGTTGTGACTCACTTCTCAATTCTTGTTACATGAGCACTTTTTGTTATGCAAACTCTAACAAAACAATGTATTGAATTTTTCCTTCATATTTTATAATAACCCTTACTTTTATCAAACATTCCATTTCAATATCATCATATGTTTCAAACAAAAAATGCACAAAAAGGTTGCAAGAAATGGAAAACACTTGGGGTTGTGACTCACTAAAAACACTTGGGGTTGTGACTCACTTCTTAATTCTTGTTAGTGAGCACTTTTTGTTATGCAAACTATAACAAAACACTATATTAAAGTTCACTTTCATATTTTTTAACAACCTTACTTGTAGCAAACATTCCATTTCAATATCATCATATGTTTCAAATACAAAATGTACATAATAGTTGCAGGATGGAAAACACATAGGGTTGTGACTCACTTCTCAATTTTTATTCAATGAGCACTTTCTGTTATGCAGACTAACAAAAAAATGTATGGAAGTTCACCTTCATATTTCATAACAACCCTTACTTGCAGCAAACCTTCCATTTCAATATCATCATATGTTTTGAATAGAAAATGCCAATAATAGTTGCAAGATGGAAAACACATAGGGTTGTGACTCACTTCTCATTTTTTGTTCAAAGACCACTTTTTGTTATGCAGGCTATAACAAAATAATGTATTGAAGTTCACCTTCATATTTCATAACAACCCTTACTTTCAGGAAAAATTCCGTTTCAATATTGTCATACGTTTCTAATAGAAAATGCACATAATAGTTGTAGGATGGAAAACACACAGGGTTGTGACTACTTCTCAATTCTTGTTCAATGATCATTTTCTGCTATGTAGACTATAACAAAATAATATATTAAATTTCACCTTCATATTTTATAACAACCCTTTTTTAGTAAACATTTCATTTGAATATCTCCATACGTTTGGAACAAAAAATGCACAAAAAAGTTGCAGGATGGAAAACACGTAGGGTTGTGACTCACTTCTCAATTCTTGTTCAATGAGCACTTTCTGTTATGAAGACTGTAACAAAACAATGAATTGAAGTTCACCTCCATATTTTATAACAACCCTTTACAGAAAATGCACAAAATACTTGTAGGAAATGTTCAACTTACCTATAATGGTCCTACAAAGCATTTTGATAGGTCAAAAGTCAAAGGTGTTGTTGCACAACTTATAAAAGTTCAAGATGCCACAACAATAGTTACATTGGATGTTTGTGAAGGAGGGAATTTGTGTAATGTGGTACTGGATATAGAACAAACAAGAAATATCCCACTTCAAATAGGACATCTACATACAAGAGTAACGATTATCCCTTTAAACAAAATCCAAGCACATACAATTCACCTCCTCACCTATGACTTCAGCCAATAGGAAGACCACTTGGTTGAAAAACATCCCCTTTGTAGCATCTGAATTGCTACAAACTCATACACTACAAAATACAAATTGCATATTTGGTTCAATTTCATCTTCATATGCAATAAGAGATAGTGACAACCTTGTGTTTCCATTGCTCACAAATTTGGCTAGTGATTGGATTTTGTTTAAAGGGATAATCGTTACTCCTATATGTAGATGTCCTAGTTGAAGTGGGAGCTTTCATGTCTATTCTATATCCATTACCACAGTACACAAATTCCCTCCTCCACCGACCTCCAATCAATGTAGCTATTATTGTGGCATCTTAGACTTTTATCAGTTGCGCAACAACACCTTTTACTTTTAACCTATCAGTTGTGCAAAAACACCTTTGAATTTTGACCTTTATCAGTTGTGCAACAACATCTTTGACTTTTGACCTATTAGTTAATCAACAACACCTTCCTTGTTGTCTTTGTTTTATCAAATTACTATATTTTAGATTGCAACTCTCTCTGAACAACATTAAGCTCCTCTTCTCTTGAAAATGACAACTTCTTCTTGTGTTTTAATTCCTTTTCTAATTGGTTAATTTTAGTCTCCAATTGTTTTTCTCCACTTTGAGCATTTCCAACTATTGTTTTTGCAGTGTATTTATCATTAGAGTATGTAGATGTTTCTTTTGGAAAGCTCGATACAAAACTTGAATGCCTTTTCAGATAATACTTTCATGCCTCCACCCAATTGATTCTCCTTTTCTACACTTCGATCTAGTTTTGTCTTTTCCTTATCATCCATTTCCAATTATATTCATTCCATGGAATTGCTAACTTCAAGAATGTTTGGCTTCATTTGTTCAACTCCACTTATAACATCATCTCTCTCTCTTTCTTTGCTTGCACAAATTCATATGCAATAGAAAACCTTTCGAGTTAATCCACTTCTACATTGCCATTTTCCCCTTGCACATACTGCACATGCTCCTTCCTCCACTTCTCATGAGCAGGAACAACCTCTTCATTCAATACATTATCTATCTCGTTCACTTTGGTCTACTTCTTCCCAAGTGTTTTTAGAGAAAATTCCTTTTTCATTACATACTTTCTAGTACATCCTCATATTTTTTTATTACTAGCATGTGATAGAATTCTCATAACAAATATTTTTCAAATTTTGTCGGATTTGTTGCAGGCAAAGGGATAGAGTTTTGAATTTATTGAATACTTTCATGTACCTTTGCAGCTACTTTTTTCCCAACTTTGAGAGTGAATTTATGATTACATAATCCATATATTTCTTTTAACAAGTTACTTGCAACAAGTGTATTTATGATTACATAATCCATATGTTTCTTTTAATAAGTTATTTGCAACAAGTGTATTTATGATTACATAATCCATATGTTTCTTTTAACAAGTTATTTGCAACAAGTATATTTATGATTACATAATTAATATGTTTCAGATAAGACTTTCATGTCTCCACCCAACTGATTCTCTTTTTCTGCACTTAGATCTAGTTTTACAATAGTGAGTGGGTTGCAATTTTTTTAACACCTTGTGTTTTCCAATTTGTAGTTTTACAAAATAGTATTCATGGAACTAAGACCTTTTGTTTTCATAAATGTATTGCGATATTTATTTATTTTCTCAAGTAGTGGATGAATTAGTAGTTGCAAGTAAATACATTTTTTTCTACATGTTTGTAACGCTATTTGTTACTGACATTTTTTCCCTTTTTTTAATAGTACAACTAAAAATGTTGAACTCAAGGATTCACATCGGTCAATTTCCCAGTGACGCTAAGGAAAACAATGGCAGTCCATTCACTACAAAGAGGCTACATTCTGCATTTAAATTAAATTTTCAAATAGTGGATAATGCGATTTGAAGGATCGATAGATTTTCGAAGCCCATGGAACATACACTCCCCTATTATGAGGTTGATGTAGCATGTGGGTTCATCTCAAACTCCATGGACCTGCTCACAAACCATACTATGTGTGGGCATAACAATTAGCACCTTTGGAGTGCGGGTTGGTACGAATAGCTATGCATAGTGCATAATGATTGCTCTTCAAATTAGAAGGGGAAGCTCCCTCTTATGTTGATTTGCATGAAAAAACTAAAGTAATCTAACTCCTATCTTTTTGTCTCAGCTGGAAGAGGCACAAGATTAAGGAAACCAAGAATGTTGCAGCTAAGAATTTTCTTTGGTTTTGCAAATCTCTAACTACAACAAAAACTAAATACTTTAATCTATCCAGTTCTCAAGAAAACTGAGCATGGGGAAAAAGGAGCATGAATAGTTTTACAATAATCTTTAAATTAGGATTTCCAAGGAGATGACAACACCTATATGAGGCGTAGGCTGAAAGAAAGATTATTGGCACAACATTAAAATACAGTCTTCACTTCTAAATTCTCAAGGAGATGACAACACCTATCCGAGGTGTAGATATGAAACAAAGATTATTAAACATAACATAAGCTTATTAATTTTCCAGACTTCAATTTTTCAATGCATGCAGACTGGATTCGATGAAGTCTGCATGCACTGAAAAATTGAAGTTTGGAAAATTAATCTTTTGAACAATTTGGACCTGGCACTGCGAAGAACACTAAAAAATATACCTCAAAGCACATTCGAATCTTCAATTGCTCAAGAAAATCATGTTTTCTTGCACCTGCAATGAGAATAATGGTGCCAATAATGACTTAAATAAACAAATTTAAGTCTAAAGTCATCCCATTTGCATTAAAACTAAGCACTACCCTTGATTGGACCTCAAAATAAATGAAAAACTCTGATTGGACCAACTTAACTCAGTTAATTGCTTGAGAAATTTTCCCTAACTAGGGTGCTAGCTTCTGATTGGACCAAAAACAATTAACAATCCATGCAAACATGAATCTCACCTTTTACAAGTAAAATTAAGTTTAGTTGAAAATAATTAACTTGAGAATTAAATAATATTTAATCTCAGTTCACAATCTCCACCTTTCATGGGCACTTATGTACTTGAGTCAAAAATTCAAACATTTGACTCTAGGTGTCACTTCCTAGACTTTGCTAATTTTATTAAAATTTGGATTTGCAAACCTCGTCAGAGCCCATGTTCAACCACTGATTCTGATTAATTGACATACCCAATTGACCAGCTAATAGTTTCATTGAAGAGTAGGATCAAAACTTACAAAACAACCCTTGAGACTGTAATCCATAACTCCGAGATCTGAGGCTTTAAAAATCAAGGCGCACTAGGTCAAAAGTAGCACTTTTGCCTCTAGACTATGACAAATTTTCATCCTTTTTCATCACTTTGAAGGTGATTTTAACCTCCTTACATCTTGCATTCGACAAAATTTCAGAATTGAAAGGTAGGCTCATTGTGAAGCTAGCTCTATTCTACACAAGAGCTCTTGGAGAGTAAGTTTCCAAATTTCATCATCTGATGGGTTAAAATCAAGGGTGCCTTGGCCTCCAAGGCACTTTTGTTCGCAGACTTAGCCATTTTACAAACTAGCTAAAAATCTACTTAAACTCTAGTTGCAGGCACTGAATCGTCCTCTAACTTGATTGAGATATGCAACAAATAGGTGGATGTAACACGAACAAGATAAATACCTGAGATCACTAGAAAATCGACATTCAAGGCTCCAAAACCTTGGGCGCCCCTGGTCTCCAAGGACAATTTTTTGCTTTTTCCTTGAGATTTTGGCCATGATTAAACCCTATATTTGACTCCTGATTTTGACAGTTCGACAACTCAAATTCACCCGCTGACAAATTCATTGAAAAGCTTGATGAAGTTTGAGACAATCATTCTAGGTATCAATTACCAATTTTTTGCCATAGCTCAAATGGAGGAGCTGGATGAATGCTATCACATCATAAAATGGAATTGTAGTTTAAGTTCAATGCTATTTCACATTATTATCTTCATTGAGTAACAATTATGCATTTTAAAGAAGAAATAGAGTTTTCAGAATGCCATTCAGATGTTCCAGATTTGGTAGAAATACATAATTGAGTAAATAAGCAAATATCATTATAAATGCTTTCTTTTATTTCATAGAAAAACTCATCTCTTACAAGACTTCATTTGATTTCACAATCAGAATGATATTACAACATTGCATGAAAATGCATTTTCTTTTCAAACGAAAAGCATAATTGAAATCAAAGATCCACACAAGCCGTGGATATAACTGTTACAACTCATTGCTAATAGCACATTGCACTACTGGAGATGCAGAAAGTAAAACACATAAGTAACAACATAATCATCATTGCCTGATTATCACCGCTTGATGCTGAATGGTGCACCTTGACATCTTGAGCTTCGTCGACCTGTAAGAGGAAAAGAGGGGTGTCAGTGGCTCCAATTATGATGTAACTTATATGGGGCACCCACAATAGTACAACCTACTATTAACTATGCATTGACACAATTAATCAAGTGCAGTACAAAAGAAGTGAGCTGAAAGAGAGATAACAATATCATGATCAACATGTTCTATTTTTTATGCTAACGTTGTTTGCTTCCTTGTGTAGGTATAGGTAAAGTCATGAAGCTGAACATTATTCGAAGACCAAGCATGTGGAGGAAAATGGGCTCCCACAAGGGTAGAGCTGGGCATGCTGCCCTATTCATTAAAAGAGATGATTTTAAAAGATACTTTATCATATTCATCAAATGAAATGAAGAACAACTAAAAGAGTAAAAACAAATTTATCCATCAAGCAATGAAACCAACTGTTCATTCATAATGATCAGGGTTGCTTTCTGAAGGCTACAGGTGAACAGTGAGTTTAGTTCACTTAAGGAATTCAACTGAGTACATTTTCATTAGATATTGTTGAATAAGTTCATGTTCAGACTGATCATAACTATGTATGTCATGCAAGTTTCAGTTAATCATTTCTTTCTCAATCGGTCAAGGATAGTGAACATGTATACATTGTGCCTTATTGTTTTGTTTTGACTTTTATCACGGAAGAGAACAGTTGTTTTTTAAAAGCAGTTTGATAAGTGAAACATAAAAATGCATGAAGAGTACCATATTACAGCTGAGAACGAACACAAACAGTGCATTCAAGGGGTTGAATGAATCATCAGTTACAGTTGGCTAGTAAAACAAACACAGTATTATGAATATCAAGCAAGTGATCATTCCAGAATATTAAAGAAAGAGCAAGTAGTTTATTTCCATAAAGAGTTTATGAGGTGTCAGTTATGCAGGAGAATGAATAGCTTGATGCATTTCATTATGACTCAATATTTCAGCTAAAGTCCTGCATAAGTGCTAAAATAGGAAAAGCAAGAGTTCGCTTTAGATCAATTGTGTTTTGAGATCTTAACCATGACAAGTTCTGTCTCGGGGAAGGTAGCATGAGTTCAATGTTCAAGCAATCATAATACAGATTCAAGAAGGAATTCAAATGATTTAAGGAGGCCGAATTTTTCTACACAGAGAGCAGTTTTCATATACTATGAATGAGCTGCAAGGATGAAGAGTATTAGTGTTCATTCAAATGTCTATGAGTAGAAAGCTATGTTGCTGTATGGTAAGATCAAAGATTTAAAAAAAGGAGAACATTTCTGAGTGCAAAGGAAAGTAACTTGATATAGTAACAAGCATCAATGGTACAGTACCTGGATATGGAGTACTGGTTATTAAAAGCTACAACGAGGACAGCTAACTTAGTTGGTTGGAATAGTGTTTCAAATAGGATCATTTATCAATGCTTAAGGCAAGGCAACAATTATTGTTCATTCAAATTGCTTCAGAGAGTTACTTGAACAAATTTTCAAAGCCAGACTGTGGAGGTCCAGAAGTCAAAGGACACTGTTGTTTGTACAGAAAACATGCATGGGTACAATATATTTAAGAAGTCTTTCTCTTCACAATGCATAAGCATAGAATCATGCTGGAATTTACAAAATTCAAATGCCTTAGAAGCCCAGAACTTGCAATATTATTGGGATTACTAACCTTTTATATCTTAAGCAAATATTGCATAGCAGGGATTATTCTATTGTGTCTTCAAAAGAGTTACAAGTGTCAAAGTAAGACATCACTTGTAATAGGTCGAGCCATGAACTAAATACAAAAAATATATAGGATTTTTATCATTTCCAGATTACTCAGTTGAGTCTTCTACAGAAAAGGAGCAAGGTTTTGTTTTTCTTTTTTTTTTGAAAGACCATAATGGAATGTACAATTTCAAAGTCAATACACATATGAGATTTTAAATTCAAGATAGATTTTTCAGAATCTCATGAACATCATGGAGAGTCATACTAGTTTTCAACATAAACAACAAATGAATAGTTTTCCTTCTAGATAATGAGTACCTGCATGAGGGTTAATAGTCAAATGAGAGTTCCATTATATTTCAGTATACCCATGTCGGGTTTTGAACATGAATGAAGAAACAAAACTAGCAATGGTGGGTGAAGCCCAAAAAATAACAGAAGGCCCATTTTGATGCATAAGTATGGCATGGCCTGTATATGGCCATGAAATTATTAATGGAGATAACCCATATGGGTTTTTGCATAAAATAGCTAAATACATTTAAAATGCAAATTTCCTGTGGAGCCATGTTTCAGATTGAAGAAAATACAGTTCTCTTTTGAAATATCAAATACCCACGTGGGAGTTGTTTTTAAAAAAAAAGAGAAAATGCAATAATCATGACAACCCATGTGAAGATTTCGCAACTGAATGGAGAAATTACATTCTTGTTCAAATTTCAAATACCCACGAGTAGAGACAGCAAGAAAATGCGAAGATGCAAGTTTTTCTATTATGGGTCGAGCCCAAAATCCACAAAGAAAATGCTTTTACAATGCACATTTGGCACGACCTAAATATGACCAGAGATTCATGAGAAAAGAAGAGAATTCTTTAAGTCTCTGGAGAGCAAAATGTTTGGCAAGGAAAGTTACCAATCCGTATCTCTCAAAGAGCCTTTAGCTACGACCAAGAGTTCCGGATGAAGTCCAGAAGGCAAGATCTCGAGCCTGTAAAAGACAGTTGAACTCTCATGGTGAGAATGATACACAACAATGATTGATGAAAGCACAGGAAAACACACAGAAGAACAAGGAAATAATGATATTAGACTATGTATAGCCACGGCCTTAGGGCCAGAAGAATAAAATTTCAAGCCGTAGAAGTCATGAAACTATGATAGGAAGTTTACCTTAACAGTAGGAACAAAGACACAACCTGCGAATTCTCATGGAATTTCGAATGCAGCTCGAGCTCACAGGTCAACCAAGCAAACGAAGGTCATAAGGAGTGCAAGGAAAAAACCAGAGAATAAACTCATAAGCTCGTGACAATCTGTGGACTTAGTGGTTAGTATTCTTTCAAAAATGAAGCAAAAATTTCTATGCAAAGAAAAATGAAGCTTACCCATTGTAATTTCGACTGTCAGAAGGTAGAAAATGGTTCCTCAAAGCATATGAGCTCGAGCTTGACAGAGTCATGGCGGCAGCAGAAGTTTTCTTCGAATTAGGGAGTGTGCAAAATGAAGTGATAATTAGGGTTTGACCCTATTTTCACTTACCCTAATTCGAACATCATGATGATCCAAAATATTCGATCAAAACACATGTTATATTTCAATGGAAGCCGAAATTCATAATGCTTTCCTTGTGATTTATTAAATCTAAGTCCAAATGTATATGAGGGAGGCCAAATTCCTAAGTTGGACTAGGGGTTAGGTCTTGGTGATTATTCCTTTTGCCTTGGTGAAATATTAAATGGTGAAGTATGAAGTCTTGGGGATAATATTGATGGATATCTTGTGACCTAAGATTAGGTTTTTAATGCCATATGACCTAGGTGCTTTTGTTTAAAGCCTTTAATCTTTTTAGGGCTTTATTTTTGGGTTGATTTTACAAAAATCAATGAAAATCGAAGGCATGAGGGTAGATTATGTAATGTTTTATTTTTATTATTTTGTGATTAAATCAGAATATTGTAATGGAGGGATAAGGAGATTTTCTTTTTGGCAAAAGATTTTCAATCTTTAATTGCAAAAAATAGACAAATTGTGCAAATCTGCATCTTGTAAAGCAGAATCATAAAGCGATATTCTATAAATTGCTTCGTGTTTTCTTGCTATTTTTAGCATATTTTTGTTGACTTTTCCTCTTGGTCGGATTTCAGAGCTATCTTGGAGAGATAGGGTTGTTTTTGAGCTTTTAAAGCGAGATTAGCCTATTTTTAGAGGCTTGACTGTATGATCATAAAAGCATTGTGCTTTTTTCTACTTTTTAGCAGTTTTTGAGACAATTATAAGCCTTTTTTCCTTGAACTTTTTCTGAGCTTGGATTAGGGTTTCTTGAGAGCTAGGTTTTGATAGACTTAGTCTTTTCAGCTCTCCTCTCTCAACAGTGCAGATTAGAGTTTCTTGCCCTTACACATTTTGGGAGCTTGTAAACTTATGTGTGCTCAGATTTTGAGAATTCCACTCCATCATTCAATAAAATAGTAGAGTTTTCCTTTCTAAGTTCTTTTTCATGACTTGGAATAGTAATTTGATTTGTCTTGTGATTCAAATCTATTGAATCCTTTTTTGTTCTTACTATTGTCAAGTGATTTGCAGGAGTTGTATGCTAGTTCAGGTTATGCCTTGTGTTATTTTAACCTTTGCATAAATCACTGTTGAACTACATGTGTTGTGAGATTGTTAGAATTTAATTTTAAGGAGTTGGTGAGAGTGAGTTATTATCAGAGTCTTCTTATAGTTGGTCAATATTTTTGGGGTGATAGAATTTCAGTTTTAGATTTTAAATCCAGTTTATCCTTCTATCCTTTTTCCTGGAAAGTCACTTAAAATATAATTCATCATTCAGAGAACCGGCTCACTCTGGAGATTCCTTCTTCATTCAGATCACCCACATTTGAAGAAGGTTTCCATGTTTCAATAGTTTGCTAAATATTGCATTCAACAAGGTGCAAAACTATTGATAACAGTTTTTGGCATGCCCGATGGGACTTTGAAAGCTACTTTCAGAGAAATTTTTAATATTTCAGTTTGTTGTTTGGTGTATGCAGTAAATTTTTTCTAGCATTCTGGAGGTTATCAATATACCTGGCAACTCCAGTTTTGTCTTTTGCATGCTAGTGCAGCCCGCGCATGAGAAATATTCAAACAAGATCAAGTTCTGTACCCTTCAAGTACTGAGAGTTATCCCTGTCACGAAGAAGAGGCAGGACAGCAAGAAGGCTTTTTGAAACCCCTATAAGATCGAAGTCAACACCTCCTATTCTTGGTGCCCTAGTTCTATCACCTGGTACACCAATCTTGATTTCACAAATACCACTGATGGCAACACCGACAAGGCAGCACCCATTCGCACCCTTCAATGGAGGCAGTTCGTTAGATCTTGCTCAACATGATGATATTCCAGTAGTATCCCTACAAGGACTACCATATTTCATTGGAGAGGATTACACTATGCCAGTCAAGCACATCTGTGACGTGGCCACACTATACTCGATGCACAATATCATGCAAGAGAATGTTGCCCTAAGGCTGTTAGCTGCGTCACTTAAGGGCAAGGCACTGCAGTGGTTCAGAGGTCTCACTGCAAATTCAATCGTAACATGGGATGCATTAGGTAATGGCCTATACCAACACTTTGCTGATAAATATGATAATTTATCTTTATTAGAGCAGTTGAGCACCAGTCAAAGGGCACCACACGAACACTTGGCAGACTTTAATTATCGATTCCAGAGGACCTGGGACAAAATCTCGGCAATGGTAAAGCCCTTATTGGCACATGCATTTCTATTTTATTTAAAAGCTTTAAGTAGTAAGATTGTTGTTATGACTCAGTCTATGGGTGGTCTAACGCTTCCTGACACTTATAATATTGTTATAAAAGCTAAAAAAATTCCTCATTCAAGTTGGAGACATAGCTCCTAGACCTCCTTTGCCCTTGTTTCCAGAAATACAACCACCTATTCCTGATACTATTCCTCCCTTGGTTGTTGTCTCGCTAGTTCCAGCAATAAGGTATCATAATACAGCCCAAGAGGTCACTGCCCCAACCCCAAATCCAGAAATGCAAGAGCTAAAAACCATGTTAAAGATTGTTGGGAATGACCCTGTGACTATTAAGAAGCATGTTGGCCAAAAAAATAAGCCTTATCAAGCCCCTTATCAGCAAAACTAGCAAAATAGTCCCACTTTCCAAGGTGATTATCAAGCCCAAAGAAGGAATTTTAACCCTCGGCCATTTTAGCCATACAATCCGAACATGGCCAGCACGTCAAAAGAACTTGTGCCGCAAAACAATGTTGCTCAAGATAATGACTGGTGTTACCCATGCAATTAACCCCACAACCAATCGGCGTGCACCAACAGAGTGAGAAACTAGGCTTTAATGGTGCAAAATGTATATGTTGTTTCATAAAATGCTGCAGATCAGAATCCAGAACAACAAGATAATGTAGAGGTTGCTTTGTCGAATTAGTAGAGCTCCAAATTCTGTGGCATGAATGGCCAAGATCGGCAAGATTCTCCTATTTTGACTAATACCATATCTAAAAATTGAGCCATGGACCTAGGACAGCAAGCTGGAAGTGCACAGCAGCAACCTTTAGTTGGTAAGCAGCCTGTTTCATCAGAGGTTAACACTGCCACACAGCCTAAAATGCAGATTCTGCAAAGAGGGCAGGAAATACCTAACAAGGAGCTATAAAAAATGCATTCTCAACTTGTGCAGAGGCAAAATGAAGCTATTGTTACAAAAAACCAGCAAAAGGTACTTGTTTCATCCTTCAATATCATTGAGCATCTCAAGAAAGCTACTATCAATATGTCGATATTAGACGCTTTGCAGCTTCCAGGGCAAAAAAGATTGTTGCAGGGTGCTTTAGTCGAGTTGTCTATTTTTGACAATGCAAATCAAGGAGTTGTGAAGGTTGTGTTGGCTAATGATCTAGAGGATAAAGGTGGGTAGAAAGCAAAAGAGGTAAAGCCCCCTCCGTTTTACTTAAGTTTGATCATAGGTGATAAAATTTTGCATAATTGTATGGTCGACTCTAGTGCCAGTAGTTCAGTCATGCCTAAGAGTTTAGCTAACAAATTAGGTCTTGTTTATGAGCCTAACCCTTAGAAAGCGTAGTGCAATTAGATGGGTCTACTATTAAGACTGCTGGTATTACAAAAAATTTAGCCCTTACCTTGCACGCATCTCCTTTCGCTATTCATCAGGATATTCATGTTATAAACTTACCGCCGCACTTTGCCATTTGCCTGTCAAGGGCTTTTACAGCCAAGTTGGATGGGTTTTTGTCTTCTGATTGGTCTCATCTATTTTTTAGAACAAGGTATGGTACGAAAGTGACCATAAAGTCCAAGCCTCTCACCAATCACCATATTGAACCATACTCCCCAAGCCCTATAAACGCTAATCTCTATGCCACCTCTGCAATAGAGAAGCAAACCATGACCTTAGACTGTAGCACCCAGGGAGACTATATTAGTCTCGATGAATGGGTAGCCGAAGATCACAAGCTTGATCCATTTCAGAACACAGATGAGGTAGGATTAGGAGTCTATATGATTCGAGAGTTTGATTGCGACATGCCTAATCTTTGTAAAGAGGATGAACCGTCTGTAGGAAAAGATAATGAACTTTGGAAGCTCTATTTCAATGGTTTGAGGAGCAATATTGGTGCTAGGGGTGGATCCATGTTGATATCACCCGAAGGAGATAAGTATTTTTCAGCTTGCATATTTGCTTTCAGCTGTTCAAATAATACAGCTGAGTACGAAGCACTGGTACATGGCCTTGAGTGGGCCCACAAATGAGGTATTAAATGCTTGCAAGTTTATGGTGATTAAGAGTTGATTGTGAATCAAGTCAAAAATTTAAATGCTGCTAAAAATGATTTACTTAAGAGATACAAGCATTGTGTATGGGATTTAATGGAAGATTTTAATGCTTTTAATATCTTGTCGATTCCTCGGAATCAAAATAAGCATGCTGACAGGCTCGCTGCCATAGGAGCCCAATTTGACATTCCCAAAGAGATTTATAAGGTAGAAGCACGTCAATACGTGAAAACAGTGGTCAGACCTTTTGTACCTGACAATAATGTGAGCTGGAAAGTTTTTGATAGCGATGAGCAAATCGTGAATTTTTTGATTGCTAAAGCTGAGTTCGTAGATGGAAATTAGCAAAAATGGTAGCAACAGTATGAGGACCAGATTGTACAATTAAAAACAAATAAGCTATCGAAAGGATTGGTGACCTTAGAATCAGTGTTTAATTTAGATAATCAGGTTCGGAGGGACAAGTGCAGCTTGATGGTTAAAGAAGAGCATTATGCAGCCATCGAGATCTTCAAAGGCAAGCTTCTCAAGTTGGGTAAGATATGTAGTTAGAAGGAACAACAGACTTTCATTCTGTTAGGTCAGCAATATAGTGATGTTTTTTCTTGGGAATACAAGGATTTAAGAGGTTTTAATCTTGAACTAGCTCAGCATACTATCAAGCTTGAACCTAATGCAAAACCAATAAGGCAAAAGCAAAAACCGCTTAATCCTAAGTTGGAGCACCTTATGAAGGCTGAATTGAATAAGCTAGTTGAAAGCGGTATTATTTTCCCTATCAAGCACACCTCTTGGGTATCAAATTTAGTGCCAGTTAGGAAGAAGAGTGGAGAAATCAGACTTTGTGTTGATTTTTGAGATCTAAATAAAGCGTCATTGAAGGACCATTATCCGCTCCCTTCCATGGAGCAAATTTTACAAGTAGTTTTTGGTTCTGACAAATTTTCTTTGTTAGATGGCTACTCAGGTTATAACCAGATTTTGGTTAAGCAAGAGGATCAGTTCAAAATAGCGTTTATAACCAAGTGGGGCATGATGGCCTACAAGAAGATGTTTTTTGGCTTATCAAATGCTGGAGCTACTTTCCAGCATGCTATGGATATGGCCTTCCACGACTTTATGAACAAGTTTGTTCTGGTATATTTAGATGATATTACTGTTTTTTCCAGAAATGCTAATGAACACTTGGATCATTTGGAATAGATTTTTTAGAGGTGCAGAGAGCTTGGAGTGTCTCTCAATCCGAAGAAGTGTATATTTTCGGTGCACAAAGGCAAACTTCTTGGACACATTGTCTCAAAGCAAGGTATTTCAATTGATCTTGAAAGAGTTTATGCAATTCTTGAATTTCCATTACTAGCTCATAAAAAAGGATTGCAAAGCTTTCTTGGGAGAATAAATTTCGTGAGGAGGTTCATACAAAATATCGCAGCCTTGCTGCAACCTCTCACTTCTATGCTGAGGAAGAATATTCCATTCAGCTGGACCAAGGAAGGTAAGAGGAGCTTCGAGTAGATCAAAGAAGCACTTGTAGCCGCTCCTACTCTCATTAATCCAAACTTTGACAAAGACTTTATCCTATATGCTTTTGGAGGAGTAGATACAGTTTTAGCCATGTTATGCCAACAAAACGAGGAAGGCTTAGAGCAGCCTGTTGTGTTTTTCAGCCAAGTTTTGCACGATTACGAGGTAATGTACTCTTTTGTGGAGAAACATGTTTTTGCTATTGTAAGAAGTTTGAAAAAGTTCAGACACATGTTGTCCAACAGCAAAGTCCATTTGCTAGTAGCTCATTCGACTGTTAAAGATTTTCTGCTGAACAAGGATATTAATGATAAGCGTGCTGGTTGGATCACTAAAGTGATGGAGTTCGATGTTGATATAAAAGTAACCAAGCAGGCGAAGGTTTGTGTGAACAAATTGCTAGAAGTGAAGACAATAGCTTAAAAGAGGATGCAGATACTGAAACAGTGTTAAATAATGATGTTTTAAGTGTTGTTCAAGCACCCCTGCTACATGGTTGCAGTAGATGGTACATTATCTGCAAATTGGTGAATGCCTTGAAGGCTTGGATAGAGCAAAAAAAAGGTACTATAGATTACAAGCCATCCCTTATGTAGTTATTGATGACGTTCTTTGTAGGAGAGATTTCCAAGGTGTCTTATTACATTGCATTCAACCTGATCAAGTTGACAAGTTGCTAACAGAGTTTCATGATGGACCTTCAAGAGGTCATTTTGCTGCAAGGACTACAACTCTAAAGATTATGAGAGTTGGTTATTATTGGCCAGATTTATTTAAGGACGCTATTGCATGGGTTAGAAAGTATGAGAAATGTGCATTATTTGCTGGTAAACAGAGGCTTGCAATGCTGCCTCTGCATCCAATTTAGGTAGAACAACCCTTTGCTAAGTGGGGCTTGGATTTTATTGGCCCTATAAACCCACCTTCGAGTGCAAGTCATAGGTGGATTCTTACTGCCACAAATTATTTTACAAAGTGGACTGAAGCTATTGCTTTAAAGGAAGCAAACCAGACTTCAATGCTAAATTTCTATCAAGATCTCATATCGAGATTTGGTGTTCTAGATTCAATCATTTCAGATAACGGCTTGGATTTCATAGGATTAAAGATTTCAGATTGGTTTGTCAGAAATAACATCTATTTGAACACGTCATCAAATTATTATCCGCAAGGTAATGGGCAGGCGAAATCCACAAATAAGAATCTGATTCGGATAATCAAGAAGACGATTGAAGATAATCAGAGAACGTGGCATGAAAAGCTGAAACTAGCCCTTTGGACTAACAAAATAACTCCTAAAAGAGCCATTGGTTGTTCACCTTTTGCTTTAACTTATGGCAGAGAGGCTAAGTTGCCTATTTCAATTGAGTTACCAACATTGAGTTATGTTAAAGAGCTGGAGTTGCTAAATGAACAACCTCTTGAAGTGAGGTTTGCACAGCTAGTTGAGCTCAAAGAGACCAAAAAGGAGGCTTTAAGACAAATAGAAATACATCAAACTCAAATGAAGAATAATTTTGACAAGAAGGCGAGGCCTTGTGGTTTCATTGTTGGAGATCTAGTTTTCAAGTGGAATGAATTCAAGAGTAGACTTGGATGACATTCCAAGTTTGATGCAATATGGGATGGGCCTTATGTGATCACAGAATGCAAAGAACACAATGCATTCCAACTTTCAAAGATGACTGGCGAGGTGATGTCTATCCCAGTGAATGGGATCCACCTCAAACATTGCCGTTGAGATAAGTTATCTCACTAGTAGTAGAGTAGTTTGCAAATAAGTGCATTTCACACATTTAATTTCAATAGTTTGCTTTCTCTAAGCGTTGCTGTGCATTGTTTTGTTGGCCACCATGGCCTTTTAGTTTGCTTTCAGTTTTGTTTTGTTTTCTTGCTGTTGTTTGGAGTGTTGTTGTTCAAGTTTATGAGTTTCAAGAGAAGGGGTAGAATTGACTCCGCACCCAATGAATTGTTTAAACGCCACTGATCTATGCTTAGTAGGAAAGCATATAGCAGAAATTGCCAAAATGTTACCAATTTTTTGCCACAGCTCAAATGGAGGAGCTAGCTGAATGCTATCACATCATAAAATGGAATTGTAGTTTAAGTTCAATGTTGTTTCACATTATTATCTTCATTGAGTAACGGTTATGCATTTTAAAGAAAAAATGGAGTTTTTAGAATGCCATTCAGATGTTCCAGATTTGGCAGAAATACAGAATTGAGTAAATAAGCAAATAGCATTATAAATGTTTTCTTTTATTTCATAGAAAAACTCATCTCTTACAAGACTTCATTTGATTCCACAATCAGAATGATATTACAAAATTACATGAAAATGCATTTTCTTTTCAAATGAAAAGAAAAATTGAAATCAAATATCCACAAAAGCCGTGGATATAACTATTACAACTCATTGCTAATAGCACATTGCACTGCTGGAGATGCAGAAAGTAAAACACATAAGTAACAGCATAATCATCATTGCTTGATTATCGACGCTTGATGCTGAATGGTGCACCTCGACATCTTGAGCTTCGTTGAACTGTAAGAGGAAAAGAGGGGTGTCAGTGGCTCTGATTATGATGTAACTTATATGGGGCACCCACAATAGTACAACCTACTATTAACTATGCATTGACACAATTAATCAAGTGCAGTACAAAAGAAGTGAGCTGAAAGAGAGATAACAATATCATGATCAACATGTTCTATTTTTTATGATAACATTGTTTGCTTCCTTGTGCAGGTATAGGTAAAGTCATGAAGCTGAACATTATTCGAAGACCAAGCATGTGGAGGAAAATGAGCTCCCACAAGGGTAGAGCTGGGCATGCTGCCCTATTCATTAAAATGGCTAATTTTAAAAGATACTTTATCATATTCATCAAATGAAATGAAGAACAACTAAAAGAGTAAAAACAAATTTATCCATCAAGCAATGAAACCAACTGTTCATTCATAATGATCAGGGTTGCTTTCTGAAGGCTATAGGTGAACAGTGAGTTTAGTTCACTTAAGGAATTCAACTGAGTACATTTGCATCAAATATTGTTGAATAAGTTCATGTTCTGACTGATCGTAACTATGTATGTCATGCAAGTTTCAGTTAATCATTTCTTTCTCAATCGGTCAAGGATAGTGAACAGGTATACATTGTGGCTTATTGTTTTGTTTTGATTTTTATCATGGAAGAGAACAGTTGTTTTTTAAAAGCAGTTTGATAAGTGAAACATAAAAATGCATGAAGAGTACCATGTTATAGCTGAGAACAAACACAAATAGTGCATTCAAGGGGTTGAATGAATCATCAGTTACAGTTGGCTAGTAAAACAAACACAGTATTATGAATATCAAGCAAGTGATCATTCCAGAATATTAAAGAAAGAGCAAGCAGTTGATTTCTAGAAAGAGTTTATGAGGTGTCAGTTATGCAGGAGAACGTATAGCTTGATGCATTTCATTATGATTCAATATTTCAACAAAAGTCCTGCATAAGTGCTAAAACATGAAAAGCAGGAGTTCGCTTTAGATCAGTTGTGTTTTGAGATCTTAACCATGACAAGTTCTATCTCGGGGAAGGTAGCATGAGTTCAATGTTCAAGCAATCAAAATGCAGATTCAAGAAGGAATTCAAATGATTTAAGGAGGCCCAGTTTTTCTACACAGAGAGTAGTTTTCAAATACTATGAATGAGCTGCAAGGATGAAGAGTATCAGTGTTCATTCAAATGTCTATGAGTAGAAAGCTATGTTGTTGTATGGTAAGATCAAAGATTTAAAAAAAGGAGAACATTTATGAGTGCAAAGGAAAGTAACTTGATACAGTACAAGCATCAATGGTACAATACTTGGATATGGAGTATTGGTTATTAAAAGCTACAATGAGGACAACTAACTTAGTTGGTTGGAATAGTGTTTCAAATAGGATCATTTATCAATGCTTAAGGCAAGGCAGCAATTACTGTTCATTCAAATTGCTTCAGAGAGTTACTTGAACAAATTTTCAAAGCCAGACTGTGGAGGTCCAGAAGTCAAAGGACACTGTTGTTTGTATAGAAAACATGCATGGGTACAGTATATTTAAGAAGTCTTTTTCTTCACAATGCATAAGCATAGAATCATGCTAGAATTTACAAAATTCAAATGCCTTAGTGATCCGTAATTAGAGTTTACAAAATAACTTGTAAATTAAATCTAATTACAGTAATTTCCGGATCTAATACAAAATTGCGTGATTATGCCTTTTAACCGTTGAAATTACAAAATAAGTAATTAGAAATTCAAATACTAAATTTAAACTAGAGAGAAAATTGAGACAGAAGAGAGAAGAATGAGACAAAGAAATAGAAGGATCACAATGCGCAAATTGATAACGGAGTTTGTCCAATGTGGACTACGTCTCCGGGTCTGCTTCTCAATGCTGGGACCGCTTTAATTGATATCACCAAGCAAAATTATGCTTTCTTACAATACCCAAGCTCCAAGAACTTGCAATAATCTCTCCACAATCTCTCACTCTTTTACAAATTTTGGTGTACAAAAGCACCTTGTAAATTCTCCTCCAAAGAATTATTTCTCTCAAATTCTCTCCAAGAAAACTCTTGTACAAAATTCTCCACTCAATAATTTTTCCCCTTGTCCCTTTACAAAAATCACCCCTTTATATACACATTTATTTGCTAATATGGCTTTAACCATATTATTTTGCAAATATTGCATATCTCCCATATACAAGTAAAAATTCCAACCATTTTCCCCTTTTACAATAAAAATAACTAATATCCCGTTAGTATGACAAATTAATCTTTCAAAAATAAATCCACCTTTGTCTTTTATAATTCCAAGCCATACAATTAAAAAAACAAACCCCTTTAACTATGGGCCGTTATAATTTTGGACTTACATTATAATCTTAAAAATATCTTTAAAAAGCCCCTTAATAATCTCCTTGGATATTCTTTAAAATAAACCCATTAAATATGAGAAAGGTGGTTAAAGGGGTTAATTTGTTGAAATGCAAGTTTACGGGATTTTTTTCCTCTCCTTGTTTTATGGGCAAGGGAAGTGGATTTTAAGGCATAAAATCCCACCAAATCCTCCTTGAATTCATAAAAATCTTTTAATTTTTAAACCATACGTATTTTCTTTTAATAATATGGTTTAATCCATATTATTTTTCCACCATGTATGTGCCAACTCACCATTCCTGCCACGTCACCACCTGCCATGTCAACTTGCTAATGTCATCAAAGTCAACTTGAGTCAAAATTTTGACCAACCTTTGACCAGCCGTAACTTTCACATATGAGCTCCATTTTTGAAACCGAATATAGTTATGGAATCAGCGCGACGAGCACTACGTCTTGGCATCATTTTTATTTCATTTGGAGATAATATTTTTTTTGCCTTTTTGAACCCCTAATTTACCTGTTTGACCGAACCTTTGACTGAGCATAACTTCTGCATGTGGACTCCTTTTGAGCCCATTAAAGTTGCGTCAGGATCATGTCTGCGAGCTCTACACATTGATGCTTCTTTGGATGAATTCTGAGACTATGGAACCTACAGGTATTCTGGATCCACCTAGATCACTTAGAAGCCCAAAATTTGCAATATTATTGGGATTACTAACCTTTTATATCTTAAGCAAATATTGCATAGCAGGGATTGTTCTATTGTGTCTTCAAAAGAGTTACAAGTGTCAAAGTAAGACATCACTTGTAATAGGTCGAGCCATGAACTAAATACAACAAATATACAGGATTTTCATCATTTCCAGATTACTCAGTTGAGTCTTCTATAGAAAAGGAGCAGGGTTTTGTTTTTCTTCTTTTTTTTGGAAGACCATAATGGAATGTACAATTTCAAAGTCAATACACATATGAGATTTTAAATTCAAGACAGATTTTTCAGAATCTTATGAACATCACGAAGAGTCATACTGGTTTTCAACAAAAACAACAAATGAATAGTTTTCCTTCTAGATAATGAGTACCTGCATGAGGGTTAATAGTCAAATGAGAGTTCCATTATATTTCAGTATACCCATGTCGGGTTTTGAACATGAATGAAGAAACAAAACTAGCAATGGTGGGTCAAGCCTAGAAAATAACAGAAGGCCCATTTTGATGCATAAGTATGGCACGACCTGTATATGGCCATGAAATTATTAATGGAGATAACCCATATGGGTTTTTGCATAAAATAGCTAAATACATTCAAAATGCGAATTTCCTATGTGGAGCCAAGTTTCAAATTGAAGAAAATACAATTCTCTTTTGAAATATCAAATTCCCACGTGGGGGTTGTTTTAAAAAAAAAAGAAAATGCAATAATCATGACAACCCATGTGAAGATTTCGCAACTGAATGGAGAAATTACATTCTTATTCAAATTTCAAATACCCACAAGTAGAGACAGCAAGAAAATGCGAAGATTCAAGTTTTTCTGTTTTGGGCCGAGCCCAAAATCCACAAAGAAAATGCTTTTACAATGCAATTTGGCACGACCTAAATATGACTAGAGATTCATGAGCAAAGATAATTCTTTAAGTCTCTGGAGAGAAAAATGTTTGGCAAGGAAAGTTACCAATCCATATGTCTCAAAGAGCCTTTAGCCGCGGCCAAGAGTTCCAGATGAAGTCCAGAAGGCAAGATCTCGAGCCCGTAAAAGACAATCGAACTCTCATGGTGAGAATGATACATAGTAATGATTGATGAAAGCATAAGAAAACACATAGAAGAATAAGGAAATAATGATATTAGACTGTGTATAGCCATGGCCTTGGGGCCAAAAGAACAAAATGTCAAGCCGTAGAAGTCATGAAGCTGTGATAGGAAGTTTACCTTAAGAGTAGGAACAAAGACACAACTCGCGAATTCTCGTGGAATTTCGAATGGAGCTTGAGCTTACAGGTCGACCAAGCAAACAAAGGCCATAAGGAGTGTAAGGAAAAAACCAGAGAATAAACTCATAAGCTCATGACAGTCTGCGGCCTTAGTGGTCAATATTCTTTCAAAAATGAAGTAAAAATTTCTATGCAAAGAAAAATGAAGCTTACCTATTGTAATTTTGATTGTCAGAAGGCAAAAAATGGTTCCTGAAAGCATATGAGCTCAAGCTTGATAGAGTCATGGCGGCGGCAAAAGTTTTCTTCGAATTAGGGAGTGTGCAAAATGAAGTGATAATTAGGGTTTGACCCTATTTTCACTCACCCTAATTCGAACATCATGATGATCCAAAATATTCGATCAACACATGTTATATTTCAATGGAGGCCGAAATTCAAAATTGAAATCTAGGCCTCTGAAATCTAGTATGCCCCTAATTGCCAAGGGCTTTGGTGCTCTAGAGTTAGAATTTTTTTGATGATTTTTATCCCAGTGAAAAATCCCCTTTGAGACGAAGCATCATTTTGAACTTATCTCGCCACAAATTCTTCATTTGAGCGTTTTAGATTTAGATTTCAACACTTGATCTTTGGCCATTTGCCATTGATGACCTAAAAGCTCCTAACTTTCCATCTAAAAAAAGCAAAAACTACCCACCACACTTAAACTAAGTTTTAACTGAATTTGTCCTCACCATTGTGATCGTGAAGCAAAATAAGCGAATAAAAAAAAATCAATCAATTCTGACAAGTTTCAATTTTTAGTGTTTCACGACTTGAAACAGGGGTGCTTGAAACCATAATTTTCAATTTTTCTAAATTTCACTAGTATCTTTCTGACATCAAACTGACTCAAATACCATACTTGATTTTCCCAAAAGCTATTTTTTGACATCATTTTAACAAGGTTTAGACTATTTTACGTAAAATTCCTTAATGAAGCAAAACATTTGGTTTGGGTACAACATTAGGCTCCATCTGGTGACCATGTTAGAAACTTACGACATGGGAGAACCAAGATTCTCTATGTTTTTGTAGACCAATGACTAATCCATTGGGAATATGGAGTCAGGACTTTCCCTAATCACCTAATAACATTAATTTTCCTAATAATCACCTACAACAAGACTGTAAGAAATCACCTAACACATGACAAAACATCACAAAACATGGAAACATAATACAACATAACGATAAAGCATAAATAAATTATTTACAAAAAATTCACTCCTCCCCCGAAGGGTTGAAGTGTTTGAGATATTTCCTGCTATATGGTAGTGAGAGAAGCCTTCCATCTTGATGTGAGAGAATGTATGTGTTCTCGCCTATGGATTCATGGATCTGAAAGGGTCCTAACCATAAGGAATCAAACTTTCCATACATTCCTTTAGGTTTGTGTCCTTTGTCCCATAAAAGACTTGATCTTCGATTTCAAAGTCTCTATGATGAGCCTTATCAAAAATCCTCTTCACTCACTCTTGATGTTGAGTGATTTTATCAACAACCTCTACCCTTTCCTCTTCAAGTTTCATCAGGTACAACATCCACTTCTGAACAGGATCTTTGAACTCTTCATCTTCTAGTGTAGATGGCAGTTGTAAGGCAAACAACTCCAATGTGATGGGAATAACTACTTCTATACCATACAAAAGTATAAAAGGTGAGGTGCCAATGGCTCTTTTGGGAGTGATTCTATCAGCCCAAAGAGTGTCATATAATTTTTTGTGCTAAGCCCGCTGATTTGAATCAACCAGCTTATGCACGATTGTGACTATGTTCTTGTTTGATAATTTGGCTTGTCCATTACCTTAAGGGTAATAATTTTATGAGTATGAAAACATGATGTCATGATCAAAACAAAAATACAGTAGCTCCTTTGATGAAAAACACATTGCATTATCAATCACAATTTTACAAGGCACTTTGAATCATGAAATGATGTTCTCCTTCAAAAAATCCTAGACGACTTCGGAAGTAGCTTGTTTGGTAGGAACCGCTTCAACCCATTTTCTAAAATAATCTGTTTCTATTAGGACATAAACATGCCCCTTACTGGAACTTGGGTTGATAGGACCTACAAAATCTATACCCCATTATTGAAATGGAGCATTGATAATCACTGGCCTAAGTGGAGTAGCTGCCAATCTGACTTTGCCAAAAAAAATGCTGACAAATTTGACACTTATACACCCATTCATATGTGTCATGAAACATAGTTGGTTAATAGAACTGTGCTTGCAGGATTTTGAATGCAATGACCCTCGATGAAAAGTGTCCTCTGCATGCTTGATTGTGAAAAGATTCCAACAATCTCTATTGCTGGTTCCTCTTGACGCATATTAGAAAATCTTCATCAAGGCCATGCTTGTACATAACATTATTAATAAGCATGAAATTCTATGCTTTCAACTTCAATGTTATTTTTTGTTGTTTTTCCATGTGATGTGGACATTCTCCATAAGTTGAATAATACCACAAGGGTGTATACCATTCCTCCGCAAAATCAACAAATAGGACCAAAGGAAGGTCCTCTTCAATTTTTGGCTCAGGTTCAATTCCACCATTTCTTTTATGCTTTTGATCTCCATCTTCTTCCAAATATCGACAAAGACCTTGCCTGCGAACGAGCTTAGTCGGCTTGATTTCCAGATCATACTCTTGAACTTTTGCAATCCAGTTTCCTCTTTTTGTGCCCATCTCTTGTTGAGTTAGCACACTTTTAACTGTTGGATCAGTGACAAACACCATTGTATGTGAATTCAAGATATAAAACCTAAAATCCTTTACAACTCTAACAACAACATACACATTCTTCTCAATTTGAGAATAACACAATTCACTATCCTTAAAACTACACTCATGAAAGCAATTGGAGATTCTCTTTCTTCACCAAGCTTTTGAGTCAATATAGCAAAAAATGTATGCTTCAACGCATAACAATAGAGGATGAAATCCTTCCCAAAGTTAGGAGGAATCAACACTAGTGCGTTAGCAATAGCTTCTTTGATTTTAATAAAGGCATGTTTGCCTTCTTCTGTCCATATGAAAGTGGACATCTTTTTCATCATTGTTGAAATCTCCTTTGTCAACTCCGAGAAATTAGGTACAAACCTCCTGATAAAGTTAACTTTACAGAAAAAGGAGTGCACTTGTGTTTTGTTATTGTCATGTCTTGAACTATGATGCTCCTTGTTTTGGCTTTGAGTGGATTTGACATATGTTTGGATGTGTGGTTGATTACATAATGAACATTATGGTATTAATTTTGGTGTGATGGAATATGAAATGTTTCTTTAATTTAGGAAAAGCGAATGATTAGAAATAAAATTTATTTTGAATATGATGAAAAATAGAAAATATTATTATTTGAATTCATAAGTTAATGGTTTAATTTATATCTTAATCTGGATACTAATCTATTGGTATGTGTTCCTCTATGTATTGAGCTGCAGGTCATCGAAGACCAAGGGTGTGGCTAAGGAGAGAAGGTTAGCTTCTTGGAAGGGTACAGTAGGAATGGAACTCTCACATACACACACAGTGTCATTCAAATGCATGTAGTTCAAATGGATGCATAACTATGTATTTATTTTGAGTGTGCATCTAATTTTATGAAGTGAAACAAAAAGTATAATAAGTTAGAGGAATTAATTTTAATTATATTTCAATTATTAAATTTGGTTTAAGTGATTATATATGGTAAAAATTTGACTGATTATTCTATTTTAAACTGAGTGATATTTTCTTTGAGATGATTGTTCAACTTACAATTAAATGATATGTATTTAATGTACAGATAAATACTTTCCCTTGTAATTTAAAATTAGTAGTTTACAATTATTTATGAAGGGGAGAATTTAGTGCAACTAAAATAGAATTTTTTTATTTCTCATCAAGAAATATGAAACGCATAAAGGTAAATTATATATATTTTTTATTTCTTCATCTTTCTAGTTAAATATTTTCAAGATTAGGTTTTAGAAATTGAAAAAGAAAACTTTTAAAAAGGAAAAAAAAGAATTCCCGAGAAACAACAACTGTTCTTGCACATTTTCTTGATTTTGCTCTGCAAACACAAAAACAATGGCTTTAAGAAGTATTTTTCAGAAATTAGCAAAATAGAGATAAGAATAAGAAAGAGAAATTTAGAGAAGGGAAGGAAACAAGAGGAGAAAGAGTCTTTAGAAGGCAAATTCAAAGGGAGATAAAGATAAGGAAAGAAGAAGAGAAAGGGAAATACCAGTTGGAAGCCATTTTTCCAAGTTCTAAAATCTTTCCCATAGTATTTAATTTCTGAAGCAAAAGAAAAATTGCTAGCATGGTGAAAAGATTGATCTATTTTCTAAAAAATTAGTGTGCACTCTTGTTGAATCAAATGTCTGTTGTATGGATTTCACTTTTCAGTTGGTATTCTGCACATTATCTTTTATCTTGTCAAAATAAATATGCCATATATGCAGCTCAGAAATGTATTCTTATATTTATATATATATATATACAAACATACATGTATATATAAATATAATTTCCTATGCTGGGTAATTGTATTCATAATCAAAGCTATTGTATAATCTTTTATTCCTTGGTAACCATAGATTCAAATCCTATTTATATTTTTAGATATATATATATATATCTAAAAATATAAATAGGATTTGAATCTATGGTTACCATTCAAATCCTATTTATATTTTTAGATATATATATATATATATATCTAAAAATATAAATATATATATCTAAAAATATAAATAGGATTTGAATCTATGGTTACCAATGGTTACCAAGGAATAAAAGATTATACAATAGCTTTGATTATGAATATGTACATTTATATATACCTTTAATTATATATGCATATGGGGTTGGCATTCGAAGGCAAACGCATGAAATTCATTTTAAGAAACTCTGTTTTTCATTGAGTGATAACAATGGAGGGGCCTCTAAACAACCGACCTTCCCACATGGAGAGGATTGTTTTGCGGAGGTAGAGCCCCCATAGGCAGCGCCTCCCCATGTCGGTGGTGTCGGTTTTAACCCGTGGTAGTGTAAAAGAAACTTTCAATAGTGAAATATTAATCATGTTTCCAACGTCAATAGGTAAACCAATATGCATAACACACACACACACATATATAAGAGATATACAAATGTATATGCAAACACAACTAGTTTTCTGTATAAACTTGTCTACAACAGAATGTGAAAATAGAATTAAATAAACATGTTATTGGATATATCTAACAGTAAATGGGATTACACCAACATGTCATATTGTTCTGATTTTTCTCTTCAAATAAAAACCAAGTTGGAACCATATTTTTCTCCTTCAATGATGAATTTCTATACTTGTAATTAACTAAAACTAGACATGCATTCATATTATAGTTGTGAATTCTCATAAGTTTTGAAATCAAGAATGAACAAGACTTGAATCCAACTATGAATGACCCATTTATTTGTGTGAGACTTGTATTATTTGTGCTTCTGACTATTTGTTCCAATCTAAAGAACCTATGCTTATGCATGTAATGAGATAATTGTCAATAAAACTTAGACAATTGAGACTTCCAACAAAATATGAAAAGAAACTGAATAGAGAGCTTTTCTTTCAAATTTCTTGACACTAATAACCAAACTAAACCATTTAAATGAGGATAGAATTTTAATCTTTTTACACTCAAATGCATTTATGCACATTGTATTATCCCATTGAAATGTGATAGAATGATTAGAGAGAACTCTTAGTGAACTATAAACCATTTGCAAAATGAAATTCTTTGAATTATTATTCTTTTGCAATTTCAATGAGGAAATCTTGAAATTGAGTGTAATTTTGTGATAGAATATTTATATGTGCAAATGTCTAAACTGAAATCCTTTAGAAAATTATTCTATGCTGATTTGAGTGCATTCTTATTCTTTTATTGGATATTTTGCTTGTACATGAAAGTGAACCCATTGCATAAACCCAATTTTATCCCTTGAAATTTTTTTATTTATAAGAATGAATTGCTTAGAGTAATTGAAGGATTATTTGTGAGTTGCACATTATGAGTTATCGTACTTATGCAAACCGAATTAAAAAATTGTCAAGGAAAAATGTTTTATGGAAATACTTGCAAGAGAAATTGTTGTTCAACTAAATGAAATATATGAAAATATGCATTATTTATTGTCATTATGGGAATACTTCTGGGACAAGATGCTGAAGGTGGACCCATAAAGACGATATTTTTACCTTTTCTAAAACTATCAATTACTTTATGTTTATGCTTGGCCAAGCAATGCACGATTGAAATAGATGGAATTAAAATCCTAGAAACAAATGTTATGTAGGTCTTTGCCACCTCTTGTTTGCAATAAATATGTTATTCTTAGTATATGAGTGCATATAGGCATCAGGATTGCATTGAGAGTTCTCTCCTATTGTATTGTTCTAGGTTGATAGGCTCCTCGAGCAGGGTTGGGGATTTCTTCAAGATAGGAAGAAACCCATGGAAGTCATGTGCTTCATGGTTGGGTGGAAAAGGTACCTTAACCGCACTCTTGGCCCTCAACACAAGAAGACCAGTGGAATCAAGGCGGATGAGGATCAGAGCTTTACTTTGTCATGGATATATCTCTTTCTCTATTTCTTTATGGCTTGCATAGCCCATTTGTACATTGTAACTTTATTTCATGGATATAACATTCTTTTTATAATTGTATCATTGAAATAGATGATTTGTTTATTAATGATTTGTATATTGTATAATTGAAATAGATGATTTGGAATACTCTTAATGGGTAATTTACTTGAATGATGTTATATGAATTTACTTTGGAACATTTATGGATAACTCTTGGTATTTATGCTATTGGGTATATCAAACGATGTATGCACTCATATCTCCTTACTTGAAAAGAATGTTACTCATTTACTAAATGTTGTATGGAATGGAAATTTTTGGTCCTTACATTTTGGTATCATAGCAGTAAGGCTCAACTCTTGGACCTATGCCTAATTACACTTGGTGCTATGTTTTACCAGGATAACTCCTAATGGATGGTAGATACTATGAACAGGATCGGGGAGGAGGATCCCATGGTGATCCCAATGATAAGTAGGATCAGATTATGGCCATTTTGAGTAGACAAGAGGCCATGATTGACAATCTAGAACAAGCAAGATAGACTAGGCCATCTAGGTCAAATCTTGGTGAGAGTGAAAACAATAGAAATGGACCAAATGGAGAAAACCCTAAGACTGAAAGAAATCAAAGTAATCTAGGGAAGGTAGCTGAGGAATTGGGTAAGGACCTCAAGAAGGTTGTGCCACCCCAATTTGATGGAAAATCTTTTGGGGATGGAGCAGAAGCTTGGATTATTGGAATGGAAAGGTACTTTCCTCTACAAAACCTGTTTGATGAAACTAAGGCTAAATGGGGTCATACCAACTCACCGGTGAAGCTGCTACATGGTGGGAGAATGAAAGGGTTGATAAATAGTTTTTGCCTGGTAAGGTAACATGGGAACAATTCTTGCAGACTTTTATAAAGAGGTGGCTGGCGCAGTCCTAATTTGATAAAAAGATGACAAAATTTAAGGTGCTCATTCAAGGAGGTATGACGGTAACACTATATTGGGAAAATTTCTCTCATTTACTTAAGTACATACCTCAGTACCAACATGATGAGAGGTTTCAAATTCAGAAATTCATTATGGGGCTTCAACCTCAAATTTGGGATGAGGTGGACATGCATAG
>VDFB02075321.1:235272132-235381973 GCA_007258455.2 Sequoia sempervirens | reverse complement strand
GTAATGCTTTGCAGAAATATTAACACCTGATATCCTTTGATCTTGAATGTATTGGTCACGCTAGTAAAAAATATTCTCTAAAGACACCAAACCCTTGGGAATTATATTTCCTTTTAGTTGTATGATCTTAGAATTTGTAACTTTAGAGTCTTTAGCAAGTGATTCCTTAAAAGGAGTAGTACTTCCTTCAAAGAACAACTCTTTGTAGTTGTCTCCCATGATGAGAAATTCTACAATGTCATCATCATCATCAAAGACTTACCAAGTTTTTGCATTATCTGGAATAGTTGGCTTGTAGACCAGCTCAATAGCAAATATATTCTGATGAAAGTCATAATGTGGCATGAAAAGAGCAGTTGACACCATGAGGGAATCGACTCTACTATTATCTAAAAGTAGAATGTAAATGATATTGAACGCATCGAACAAACTGATGGCATCCCATACCCTTTGTGTGTATGATTAAAGGCATTGATTTTTTACTTGGAAATGATCCTTGATCTATTTGAAAATCAACTCTGCATCTCCTTTGACTTTAAATAACTTGATCCTTATAGCCTTTTCATTCTTGAACCTAATAAAAGTGCCTTGTATTCTTCCATATTATTGGTGCATTCAAATTGCAATCGGTATGTAAATGGATACAAATGACCTTCAAGAGAAGTAATCACGACTCCCACTCGTGAACCTAATGTTGAGCAACTATTATTGAACTGCATCGTCCACACTTTTGATTCTTCATATGATGTAGTTGTGGAAAGTGCAAACTTCTAACTGTCTTTAGTTACTCCAAACACCATAACATATGTGCTTGGACCTGTGTCTTGATATAACACTTGTGCATGTGGGTCCTAGGATCTCACCACTGTGAACCTTGACTTTGCCTCAGGTTCCATCTTGAAAGTGCCCTTCTTTAATGGAATCATCGCGAATGACCAATCCAATTGAATTTTTCCTCCGAGATATTTGTAGAAGCTCTTGTTGAGTAACATTTTGTAACTGGTAGGAATGTTAGCTACCAAGATAGTCATCATAATCTTCTTTTTAGGACAAGATGCTAGCCTTACTTGTGCATCCTTCAATTGACCAATGAATAACACTGAATTTGACTCAAGTGAGTAACACTTTTCTTGATTTTTGGTGTACGAAAGTCCCAATGCATTCATGATCTGTAGGGGCATAATGTTTTCTAAAGCTCCACTATCTATGATACAATTGATAAGTTTAAAACCTCCTATATACAAAGATATATAGAATGGTTTTGGCTTTTCTTCTTCTAGCATAGATGACTCGAGAAGTGTAGGCTAGATTGCAACCTTCTTCTTTACAACCTTAAGGATTCTTTCCAACTACTTTGGATGATCCTATAGATACTCCAATTATGAGATTTGTACCTTCATCTTCATCATAGAAGACACAATGTCAAAGTTTGCTGAAGAGGGTTCTTGAGCAACTGACACGGTGTTCTCTTGTGAATATTTGGGATTGGAAGTGGAAGACACATCCTTTCTCTTTTCATTTGTATTCCACTTTTCCTCTTCTTATTTTTTTTCTTTGAAGTGTTATGCATGTATGAACACAAGAAATGAGATGTTCTCATGATTGACCGCAAGAGAAAATTGGAAGTATTATTCTTCTTGTTCATTAACCGGTTCTTTGTCGAAGTACCCTGTTGTGAAGTTGGCATCAAAGTTGTCCGTCTGTGGTGAGACAACATTTGTAGTTGGTGAAGGTATGAAACCTGTACTTGTACTTGGAGCAGCATCCACAAATCCCATGAGTTGATTCATCCTTTGATTTTCTAGACATGTAGCCTTGATGTGCGCATCAGAATCATGGAAAGTACAATAAATCGTAACCTTCTTAGCATCATTTGTTTGTCTTGGTTATCCTTACGAAAACCTTGGCTTGTAATTATTGAATGGCTGGAAGTTATTCCTCTTCGGCTGGTATAGCTGTTGAGGTTGATATGGTGGTGGTGCGAGAAAAGTTTGCTACCCTTGAGTAAGTGACTACCTTTTGAGGATAGTCACCTCATTGGCTACCTTCTGTAGTAGTGGATTAGAAGACGCTTGAACAAGTAGTCTGATTGAATCATTCTTCATCTTTCCTATCATAATCATGTTATCTTCAAGCTTGGTAGCTTCTTCTTGTGTGAGGTATAGATTATCTTCATGGCCTATCTTCAAGAAAAAGGTTATTTCTAACAGTAGTGCATTGATGAAGCTACTCATCAAAATCTCATTGAATGGATTGAGAGTATGGGAAACACGTGTGACAAGGCAATCAAACCTTTCTACAAACTCCCTCATCGGTTCATGTGCCTCCATCTTTGAGTTTGAGAGTTGTGAAAATAATTGATGGCTATCCTCAGTAGGCTTGAATCTCACCAAGAATCTTTCACTCATGACTGCCCAACTTGTAATAATGCCTGGTTCAAGATGATTGAACTAGTCTACAGTGTTATTCTCCAAGGTCTCTACAAAGAGATAGATGGCGATGTCTTTATGTGAAACTTGTAAAATGAAACAAGCCACTACGAATGCTGAAATGTGTTCGTTAGGGTGTCTAGACCCATGATCGTGGAATTGGGGAAAATACTTTCGAGATCCCTTGGGTAGCTCATGGTGTCCTACTAAGGCCAACAATATGATGTTGTCACCCCATGGTAATGGAGTTGTACATCTTATGTTTCTTCCATTCCAATCGTTAATTTTCTCGTTGTTGTTGCTACCCATTGCTTCAATTGGGACTGGAGATTCTTCTTCTCATGCATCTAGGAAATGGTCAGGAACCTCCTCAAATATCAGCTCTTCTTGAAAGAGAGGATTATTTCTCCTTCTCATGTATACTTGGTATACCAGGATGCTTTAATTCCATTTAGGTGTTGGAAAAATTGGTCTACCGACTGCAAGATCCGCTCTTTCATCTTTTTCCAAAGTAGTAGTTGCGTTCCTCCACTGAGTAGTTGATGTATGATTTTCAAAGATAAAACTGCGTAGGCTACTGATGATATCTGATTACTATGCTTCAATGAAAACCAAATTCAGCTATATGATGGCCGAAGTAAGTCTTGGTTGTTGAACTGGAGCAGTAGGATGCTAAATGGTCATTCCCGTGACAAAAAGTGTTGAATATTTCTTGAATTTTTCTTGCCTCATGCCCCATAGTGGGTGCCAAAAAACTATCAAATAATGGATAATGCAATTTGAAAGATAGTGGATAGTGGTAGAGATAGTGGATAATGCAATTTGAAAGATCGATCAATAGATTTTTGAAGCCCATTGAACATGCACTCCCCTATTTTGAGGTTGATGTAGCATGTGGGTTCCTCTCAAACTCCATGGACCTGCTCATAAACCGTACTATGTGTTGGCATAACAATTAGCCCTTTTGAGTGCGAGTTGGTATGAACAACTATGCATAGTGCATAATGAATGCTCTTCAATTTAGGAGGGGAAGCTCCCTCTTATACTGATTTGCATGAAAAAAGTAAAGTAATCAAAATCAAACTCCTATCTTTTTGTCTCAACTGGAAGAGGCACAAGGTTAAGGAAACTAAGAACGTTGTAGCTAAGGATTTTCTTTGGTTTTGTAGATCTCTAACTACAACTAAACTAAATGCTTTAATCTATCCAATTCTCCTCAAGAAAACAGAGCATGAGGAAAAAGGAGCAGGAATGGTTTTACGATAATCTTTAAATCAGGATTTCCAAGGAGATGCTGACACCTATCTGAGGTGTAGGCTGAAAGAAAGATTACTAGCACAACATTAAATGACAATCTTCAATTCTAAATTCCCAAGGAGGTGATAACACCTATCTGAGGTATAGATATGAAACAAAGATTATTAAACATAATATAAGATAGCCAACTAGGACAACAAATTGCATTAGTGAGACACACATACAATAAACAATCAAACTAGCCACTCCATTTAACTAAGGTGAACAAGTACCATAATAATAACATTTAGGTAAGGCTGCACAGCTATTTATTTATCACAATAAAAGTTCTTGAACATATACAAAATAGCAATGCTGAAGGTAAGGTTTCCCAACATGTATCCTATCATGTGTAAAAGTTCTAATTACAATGTGAACAAATACTAAATAGCGATACTACGGGTAAGGTTGCTCAACATGTATGCTATTGCTAGTAAAAGTTAATTACAAATGAGAAAAGTGCTTTTATTTATAGACATCAAAGGTGTAGGGAACCCTAAAATCACCTTAAGTCAACTATAGTCTTGCAAGCATGCAAGATTTTATTGCTAAATCTAAATAAAGGAAACTATACAGTTAACTGGAAAAATACCATCAGTTAACCGAAACAAGACTCAACTGAACTAGACATATGCAACATGCAAGTACTTATTGAAATAAAAGGTAATTGATAACTAACATTAGTTACTACTCCTAACTAAAAGTCTAAACTCCTGCGAAGATATCTCCAAGGATGAGATGTGCATGCATAAAATCAGATATTAGAACTCAAGACTGATGTCGAGTTAACTGCTACTCCTGACTCTATCCTAAAAAACAACTATAGGTTCCAACTGACTGACTACTCCAAGCCATCATGGGCTATCACCTCATCCAGGAACTGATCGACTGTCTCCTCCTTTGGTACTCTAATGCTATCCATGATGATGACCCGCCTGTTCAACTACTTCTCACCATCTGCAATCAACCTCATGCATTCTTTGACCTCTTCAGTTACCTTGTTCCTTTGCTTCACTCGAGGTTTTAACTGTGATGTAGAAGGTAGTGAAGAAATCACCTCTGGAAGATTCGTAGTTGAAACTGCCTTTTGCCTTCTCTTGTTGTAACTCGATTGAGCAAAGTAATCAAAATAGAAACTTCATCCTTGAACTCACCGCAACCAACCTTCTCTGGCGTGTTGGTCTTTTTTATTTTCAACCATTTATGAGCAAATTTTAACTGAGATCTTTCTTTGTCTTTATACCATATCTTATCACAAGCCTTAATGACTACAATGAAATTGTTTGAACGAGGAGGAATAACAAAGCACTTTTTGACATCCCTTGGCTTAAGGTTGTAGATGACTCTTCCATTAGTTGATCTAATTTTTCGTGTAGACGAGTTTTAGAGCTTGATGCAAGCAAGAACAAACTCAAGATCGAAAGCTATGATAGGAATAGACGTTGCTGCCAGCAACCTGAAACACTCAAGATTCTTCAATGTATTGTTGCTAATGCCTTCCAATGTGTTCAAATTGACCACTGGATAGACACGAACCAAGTCAGTGTCTGAGGTATTCAAAAATTCGTGCATCAAGACCGATTTGGTCTTATAATCTATAGGGTTGAACTGCATTTTGAAAATCTAGATTTTTGACTATAAAGTCGAGTATGTTTGAACAACTTTTAGAAAAAGTTGAAAAAAGCTCTAGATGATGCTAAAAATAGCCAATTGTGGGAAATTTTTTCAAAAATTTTCTGAAACGTGGGTTTTGTAAATAATTGAATTCTAAGTAAACCCACATCATTAGAAATTCAAAAAATTGAGTTTTAGCAAGGCATACAAAGGCTTTTTAATTGAGAAAAAGTAGGGGTTCTAGAGCTTCTCGGGGCAATTTTTCTCGAGAAAATATGGAAGATGGGTTTTGTAGGCAATGGAATTTTAAGGCAACCCAAATGATTCGATTTTGGAAAATATGTGTTTTTGGCCCACATGCAAAGGAATCTTAAAAAAAAAGCACAATGCTTTTAGAATAAAAGCAGTGGGGAAATTTTGTCGAAAAAAATCTAAGACATGGGTATTGTTGTTGTCGCTAAAATATGTGAACCCAAATGATTAGTTTCTGAAAATTATGTCATTTTATTTGACATGTGAGAGAAAACATAAGACAAGAATAGAAGAATTTTAGACAAAATTTAGAAGTTTGTTTATTCTACCTCAAAAAGTCACCTATACTTAAACTGGATTCAATGAAGTTTGCATGCATTGAAAAATTAACCTTTTGAACAATCTAGACCTGGTACCGCGAAGAACACTAAAAAATATATCTCAAAGAACTTTTGAATCTTCAATTGCTCAAGAAAATCATGTTTGCTTGCACCTGTGATGAGAATAATGGCGCCAATAATGACTTAAATAAACAAATTTAAGTCTACAATTGTCCCATTTGCATTAAAACTAAGCGCCACCCTTGATTGGACCTCAAAATAAACAACAAACTCTTATTGGACCAACTGAACTTAGTTAACTGTTTGAAATTTTTTCCCTAAATAGGGTGCTAGCTTTTGATTGGACCAAAAATAGCTAACAATCAATGTAAACATGAATCACACCTTTTGCAATAAAAATTAAGTTTAGTTGAAAATTATTAACTTGAGAATTAAATAATATTTAATCTCAGTTCATAATCTCTACCTTTCATAGGTGCTTATGTACTTGAGTCAAAAAGTCAAACCTTTGACTCTAGGCATCACTTTCTAGACTTAGCCAATTTTATGAAAATTTGGATTTGCAAACCTCATTAGAGCCCATGTTCAACCACTAATTCTGATTGACTGACACCCAATTGACCAACTGATAGTTTCATTGAAGAGTAGGATCCAAACTTACAAAACACCCCTTTGAGATTGCAATCCATAACTTTGAGATATGAGGCTTCAAAAATCAGGGCACACCTATTCAAAAGTAGCACTTTTGCCTCTAGACTTAGTCAAATTTTCATCCATTTTCATCACTATGAAGGTGATTATGACCTCCTTACATCTCCCGTTCAAATTTTTTTTAGAACTGAAAGGTAGGCTTGTCACGAAGCTGGCTCTGTTCTACACAAGAGCTCTTGGAGAACACTTTTCCAAATTTCATCATCTGATGGGTTAAAATCAAGGGCACCACTGGCCTCTAGGGGCGCTTTTGTTCCTTGACTTAGCCATTTTGTAAACTGGCTAAAAATCCACTTAAACTCCAATTGCAGGTTGCTAACTTGTCCTCTGACCTGACTGAGACATGCAATAGAAAGTTAGATGTAACAAGAACAAGATGAATACCTGAGATCACCAAAAACACTGCATTCAAGGCTCCAAAACCTTGGCACCCTTGGCCTCCAAGGGTGCTTTTTTGCTTTTTCCTTGAGATTTTGACCATGATTAAACCCTATATTTGACTCTTGATTTTGGCAGTTCAATAACTCAAATTCACCCGCTGATGGATTCATTGTAAAGCCTGATCAAGTTTGAGACAATCATTCTAGGTATCACTTGGTCAGAAACCTCCATTTGGTCCCTCAAAAAGATGGGTGCCTCTAGCTAAGAGACATGCTTTTCACTCCAATGTTAGTAATTTTTTCATCTCCCTCGTTTCTCATTCAATCTCTGTATCAATTGCTAGACTGATTTTTTAGGTTAGCTGATAGGCTCATCACGAAGCTGATAGTATTCTTGAGAAATCTTCTTGGAAGTGATAAACCTCAAAAATGAAATATGAGCCTTTGAAATCTAGGGTGCCCCTGGCTATCGGGGGCTCTAGTGCTCCAGAGTTAGTAAATTTTTGATGATTTTCATCCTTGTAGAGACAAAGCATCATTTTGAACTTATCTCACCACAAATTCTTCATTTGAGCATTTTAGACTTAAATTTCAACACCTGATCTCTGGCCATTTGCCATTGATGACCTAAGAGCTCCTAACTTTCCATCTAAAAAAAAGTGAAAACTACCCACCAGACTTAAACTGAGTTTTAACTGAATCTAACTTCACCATTGTGATCATGAAGCAAAATAAGCCAATCAAAACAATTTTCAGTCAATTCTAACAAGTTTCAATTTTTTAGGGTTTCACGACCTAAAACAAGGTGCTTTAAACCATAATTTTGATTTTTTCCAAATTTCACCAGTATCTTCTTGACATCAAATTGACTCAAATTCCATACTTGATTTTCCCAAAAACTGTGTTTTGACATCATTTTAACAAGGTTTAGACTCTTTTAAGCAAAATGCCTTAATGAAGCAAAAAAAATGGTTTGGGTACAACACTATGGTTCACATTCTATGTGTGAAGTATGTGTGGAATTCAGTGGTAAAGAAATCAAAAGAGTAGCACTGCCCAAGTTTGATGGTAAGGCTATCATAGTAGGAGTTGAGGCTTGGATTATAGAAATGGAAAAATACTTTGGGCTCTATAACCTTTTTTAATAGACCAAAGCAACATGGGCTATGTATCAACTCTCAGGTGAAGTAGCAGCTTGGTGGGATAATGAGAAGTTATAATTAAATATTTAGCCTACTGAGATCACTTGGGAACTCTTCCTCCAATCTTTCAGGAAGAGATGGTTACCACAACTCTTCTTTGACAAGAAAGTGACAAAGTTTCAGAACTTAACCCAGGGAAATATGACTGTGATTCAATATTGGGAAAAGTTCACCAACCTGTTGAAATATGTGCCCCAGTATCAAGGAGATGAATGGTTCTGCATCCAAAAATTTATAATGGGACTCATGCCTCACATAGGAGCTAAAGTGGATATGCACGAACCTCAAACCATGAACGAAGTCTTCTAAAAAGCCACCAAATAGGAACAAAAACTGAAACAACTATCCAATCTTCACATCGATGCAAATTCTAAGTCACGGTATGGTAAAAATAAGTTTGATAAAGGAGAAAAGAGCCACCAAATCTGAAATCTCAAGAGGGGAAGTGAGTTGCAGGAGAAGGGTGAAGATGGTAATGGTGGAAAGAAAAAGAAGGCAAAAAAAGGCAAGGGTAAGGACAACCATAAGCAGAAAGGCATTAGAGAGGACAAGCCAAGAGGTTGCAAAGGGCCTAGAGATGGATGTTATACTTGTGGAGGCGATCATTATGCTTTGAATTGTTCTTAGTAGTCTAAGTTGCAGAAGGAAGGAAGCTACTAGTAGAATCAACATCATTAGATCCACACTGCAGTGGACAATAGGCAAATAGAGTATTAGGCTTTGCCAATTTAGCTGATGGGTAAGCTCTATGACCAATCTATCTCAATCTTAATTGATACTAGAGCTATTGAATGTTTTATAGATCTTAGAATAATATCCAAGATACCCATTAGATTTGGATACATGGAAAATTCATGGACAATCCAGTATGGTAATCGAGCAGAGCAAAGGGTAGATACATGTCTCTTTTGTAATGAGTTAGAGCTTCCAACCTTTCAAACTCACGTCAACTTGTATGTGGCCCCCTTAGGCTCCTATGATGTAATTTTGGGAATCAGTTGGTTAAATAAGCATAAGACTATAGTGAATTATGAGGATAAGGTGGTCAACTATCTGGATGATTATGGAAACCCAGTTGAGGTATGTGGAATGCACAGACCGTTGGAGCTTAGATAGATTTCTACGATGTAGCTCAAGAAGGCTCATCAAAAGGGGTGTGCAATTTATGTGATGCATGCTAGTTATCCTAATAGAAAGTAACCATATTTAGATGAATACCCTATTCTCAAGGAGTTCCAAGACGTATTCCTTGATGAACTTATGGAGTTTCCTTTGAAGCGATAATTCAATTTTTCTATTGATCTAGTTTCGAGAGTTGAGTCTCAATCCAAGGCACCCTATCGGGTGACCACCATAGAACTCTATGAGTTGAAGGCCTAGTTAATGGAATTGTTGGATAAGGGACTTATAAGACCCAGTGTGTCTCTTTGGGGAGCACCAATTATTTTTGTGAAAAAGAAGGATGGAACTTTGTGTCTATGTATAGATTATTGAATGTTGAACAAGGTTACCATCAAGAACCGGTATCCACTTCTAAGGATTGATGAACTATTTGATCAAATGAAGGGAGCGACAATGTTCTCCAAAACTTACCTCAGGTCAGGGTACCATCAATTGAGAATTAAGGAAGAAGATATTTCGAAGACTACATTTAGAACTCAATATGGACATTATGAGTTCACAATGGTACCTTCTAGTTTAACTAATGCACTAGTAGCCATTATGAACCTCGTGAATAGTGTATTCAAAGACTACTTGGATGAATTTGTTCTAATTTTGATTGATGACATTCTAGTCTACTCAAGGACTATTGAAGAGAATGATAGACATTTGAGGATATTTTTCTAACAATTGAGAGAAAGGAAGCTCTTTGGGAAGCTATCCAAGTGTTCATTCTATTATAACAGAGTGCACTATTTGGGCCATATCATTTCAATGGTAGGAGTCTCCGTAGAACTTGAGAAGATCAAGGTGATTTTGGAATGGACAGTACCTCATAATGTGTCAGAAGTCCCTAGCTTCATGGGCCTCAAAATATACTATAGGAAGTTTGTGCAAGGGTTCTCCTAGATTGTATCTCCTATTACTTCACTCCAAAGGAAGCGAACACAATTTGAATGGACCAAGAAATGTGAGCAAGAATTCCAACTCTTGAAGAAGAGGCTCACGACAACACCAATGCTGACTATTCCTGATCCTAATGGGAAATTCACAGTAATCATAGATGCATTAGGAGAGGGATTGGGAGTAGTATTAATGCAAGATGGACAAGTGGTAGCATATGAATCAAGGAAGATCAAGCAACATGAAGTGAACTACATCCCTCATGATTTGGAATTGGCGGCCATAGTTCATGCCTTATAGATGTGGAGGCATTATCTTTTGGGAAATCCATTTGAAATCAAGACAAACCACCTGGGGTTGAGATACATATTTACACAGCCAAACCTTAATGCGCGACAAAGAAGGTGGTTGGAATTCCTTAGCAAGTATGACTTTAGAATTGAATATATAAAAGGGAAAGAGAACAAAGTGGCTGATGCTCTTAGTAGACTAAGACATGTAGAAACCATGATCTCAAAAAGGTCTAACTTCAGACAACAAGTAATTTAGAATCTACTAGGGATGAGCACTATGAGAGAGTAAAGAGCACCATAGTAGTAGATCCTTCAAATCATTAGTTCAATGGGTACGAGATCGAACTAGACAATATTTTGAGATACCAGAGAAGAATGTATATTCTTGAATTTGGAGAGCTAAGAAAGTTGGTTTTAGAAGAAGTTCACAATGCACCTTATTCAGGACACCCCAGAGTATCCAAGATGATCGCGAAATTAAAGACTCAATATTTTTTGCCTAAACTCAAGAATGATGTAGTGGAGTACGCAGCCAAATGCTTGGAGTGCTAGTGAGTCAAGGTTGAGCATGCACATCCAACCGGGTTATTGTACCTTCGTGACATACTTGAGTATAAATGGCAGGTGATCAGTATGGATTTTGTACATGGGTTGTCATTGAGCAAGAATAAGCATGATGTTATCTTGGTCATGATTAATAAGTTGACTAAGGTTGCACACTTCATTCCAGGAAACCTTAAGGATGGATCATTAACCCTAGCTAAGAAAATTTTCCAAGAGATCTTCTATTGGATGGAGTGCCAAAGGCTATCATTTCTGATAGGGACACACGAATGACCTTGAATGTTGCATTGGGGACCGAACTAAATTTTAGCTTGGCTTACCATCCTCAAACTAATGAGCAGATAAAGAGGGTTAATCATGTAGTCAAAGACCTCCTCCGAATGTATTGTATGGACCAATAGTATATGTGGGAAGAATATTTGCCTTTGGCAGAGTTTGCTTACAACAACCTTTATCATACATCCTTAGGTATGACACGTTTGAAGCCTTGTATGGATGGAAGTGTTGAACCCCCACCAATTGGGATAAATTGGAGGATAGCATCATAGTAGCAGGGAAAAATTTAGTGGCGAATTCTAGAAATTGGCCAAGTCAAAATTAGAAAATTAATCACACCCAACAAGGTGTCCAAATCGCCTAGATTTTATGAATTATAGGTCCAATACATTTTCATTTGCCAACGATTTATTTTATGAGGCATATTTAAGCAACAAATTCTCCATAACAAACTACAAATTTCAAATGGACTAACTAATATTTTTGCCTGGAATCCCGGAAGCATGTAATAAAACACCTACATATTTGCCAATACTATTCAAACAACATTGTATCGAGACCCATTTCGCCAGTTAAAAATTATAAATAGTTGCTTGTGAAGGCCCATTTTTCCAATTAAAATTTATGAATAGTTGCTTATGAGGACCTCTTTTGCCAATAACATTAAAAAATAATTACATTTGAGGACACATTTTTCCTTGAAAATTACAAAGTATCGTTGTATAAGCATGCAGGTGATGAGCCTAGTTTTTGGTCTAGTTTTGGGTAGAATCTATAGTCTATTTGCTCATAGAAGTCATGGAACTTAATGCTTAAGTGTTGGTATTGGCATAATGTTTCCCTCAAACCATTGACATTTGATATTATCCTATCTCTGCAAGCTTTAATGATATTTGGCATAATATGTGGGTTATCTATATTGATTTTTCATTTGATTAATGAATGTTTCTTAGAGTGGTTATAAATGTGTAGTTATTATGCGTACTGATCGTGACATGCAGATTTAATATGCCAAGTTAAGGAAGGCACCACTAGCTGGGCATGCATTGTAACATCTAGCTAAGAAATCACTCCATATCAAAGGCAACTGATAGCAAATATTCTTCATGCAATTGAATGTAATTTCCTTGCAATGGACATTAATGATCAAGCATGCATGGGCATTATTGTTGTGCTGGATCTATGCCTAACTTGCATGTCTGACCAGATTCTATGCATGTGTAACTGTCATCATTGCACTTTCCCCTATTTTCCCTAAATGGCGTCCTCCCAATCGTGGAGTTGACTGCCTTGTTTAGCTATAGTGTAAATAATAATTTGATGCTCCTTCTTCAGGAGGTTGCACAATTTGACATTGTACTCTCATTCTCTAGTTTTAGTAATACAGATACATTACTCTTTGTATGCTTGATTTACAATGAATAAAATAAAGTTCTGAGTTTGAGCATCTGAGTTCTTGTTAGTTTAGAGGATACTTATCCAAGGGGGCCCACTTGGTGAGTAATCTGTCTTCTTAGTTTAGAATTAGTTTAGTATTACTTGTTGTTTAGTACTTAGTTAGAAATCTAGCATCGATTGTTCCTGCAGCCAAAGAAAATTGAGTAGTCTCCTGTTTGTTGCTCAAATTTTCATTCTTGCTTTACATTTCAAGTTGTTGGTTGATATTCAACATTTTCTTCATTTCCTTTTAAGCAATTTACTTTCAATATTTTGTTTCTTAGCTATAGAGTGCAATGACTACTTGAGCCCCTAGTGCACATACTGTGGTGACCCATTTCAAGTTCACGTCCCTAGGTTGACAAGTTAAATGCACCTTCATGATGATTGAATAGCTATTCAGGTTAGATGTCTAGTCTTTGAATTATGGCTGTAAAGGCTTAGTTATGAAATCATTGTAGGAGGCCAACATTTTTGGTGCCGTTGCTGGGGATGGTGTCAAACTAGGAAGTATTTAGGAGTCACTGGTATTTTTTCTTATTGTAGTGTTTTTGAAAGTTATTCTTAGTATATCCTCACTTAGGAAGTAATGACCCCCTTATTCTTTACCAATTCTTTGTGTGAGCTGACTAATAGTGAGTGATATCGCATGCATAGAGGAAGGAGAAGGGATGCTTATGGGAGATTTCTTCCTAACAATCCTTGTCCATTTCAGTTAGTTGAGTACTAGAACCTACCAGAAGAAGAGGAAGAAGAAGATCCACACCCCTTTGCTGATGCATATCCTGATCTAACTAGCTTTGAAGTATCCTCAGAAGATCAAAATCAGCTTGAGAACCCTTTTGTCTTAGAACCACATCAAGTAAGCATGGATGATGCAAATAGGAATAGACAAAACCAACTAGCTTTTCCTTTTCCCATTGCCCATCAAAATGAAGTTGACAACATCAAGGACATTCCTGGCTCAGGACTCCCAAGTTTTATGGACTTGTGACAGAAGATCCTGATACCTTCTTATTTGAGTTTGACATACTTTGCAGGAGTTATGATTACACTACTGATTCCCATAGACCTAAGTTATTTCCCACCACTTTAAAAGAGCCTGCATTAAGATGGTTCATGAACCTAGGCAGGAATACTATGGAAACTTGGGAAGACATGAAGACAAAATTCCTTGAGAAGTACAAGGAATATTGCAGGGGTAGTGACATGAGAGGAGGTGACATTTTCAGGATGCGGTAGAAGGAAGATGAGAGCTTGGAAGATTACATTGCAAGGTTCTTGATTTTCTTGCAAAAGTCCCCACACCATGCACTTAATGAGGACTTACAAAAGTTGTTTTTCCTCAAAGGAATGAATGACAACTGCACTGATGCTTTGGACCTCATGGCAAGAGGAAATATCTCCCAAGTTCCTTGGGAGGATATCAAGAAAATATGTTAGAATTAATCTAGGGAAGCTTCAAAAAAGGGGAGAGCTTATCAATTTTCCATGGGTAATTCAACTATTGGTGGAGTTTCAAGAATGGAAACTACTAATTTTTTGGCAAATTTCAAGCAAGATATTATCAACAATCTAGCTACTCAGGTAGAAGCAAGAAGAGGCAGAGATGATGTTGACAGAGTTTTGTCCTCACTACAAACAAAAGAAGAAGGATTGCAGATGTAAGAGGGTAGCTAACCTAGAAAATAGGTAGATTTCACCTTAGTTCAAGCCAATTTAGATTGAAGAAGACCAAGTCTACTATGTTGCACAAAGGAAGCCTTGGGCTCCAAGACAAGGTATGCCACCAGATCCACTATCCTATGCTGGGCCACATTTTAACTCTTATTCATTTGGTAACCAATGGCAGCTCCCATATCCACCCAATTATGGAGGATATCCACCGCAGCCTTGGAGTAAACCTCCAATTGCTTGGCCCAGTCATTAGAGTTCTCCACCTTAGTGGAAGCAACCTCAGGGGAATTGGCAGCAATTTCAAGGGCACTGGCAACCACCTCCAGGAAATTGGTAGCAAACAAATCAATGGAGAGGAGGATAGTAATGGCCTACCCAGACAACCAGTTACATGTAGCCACCTTCTCAACCCCAAAAAATTGCTCTAATTCCTCTACTTGCTAATCCAAGCTCAAATGCCCCTAAACCAACTCAACTACCAGCTCAACCCACACCCAATCCTAATAACAAGCCACAACATCAACCTGCATACTTTGCTAATTCAAATCAATTCCCTGCATATGTTGTGAGTGTAGGTGACATCCATTTGCATTCAAGAACTACTCTATCAGGCCCTCCTAAGCTAATTATCATTTAAATTCCCATGGAAGAGGAGGAGGAGCCTCTGAATGATCCTATTCAACCAAGTGCACCTAACAATCCTAAACCAGTTCAAGCCAGGTAGATTGAACAAGAACCACCATTCCCTCAGAGATTGGAAGTTTCCAAGAAGAAAGAAGAAAAGGGGGATACCACTTTTGACATCCTGGATCAGCTAAAGCATTTATGTGTTTAGATACCCCTATTTCAAGCCATAAAGGATGTTCCAATCTATGACAAAGCTATTAGGGAAGCTTGTCTTAAGAATCTAGGAAGGAAGAAGAGAGACCCAACTACAGTTCATATGGTGGGCCAACTAGCTAATATCATGTTGGGAAAAGTGACTATTCCAAAGTATAATGACCCAGGTAGTCCTATAGTAGCAGTTGTCATAAACGAGATCCAAGTGAAGAATGCTCTGATTGATTTAGGGGCAACAATCAATGTGATGACCAAAGACATCCCGCAACAACTAAATATTGCATGTCTGAGATCTACTCCTACTATCCTATAGCTTGCTAATAGCTCTACTGTTAATCCTGATGGTGTAGTGGAGGATCTTGTGGTAGTTCTAGACTCTTGGGAATATCCAACATATTTTATGATTCTTTCTCCTAAGGCTACACTAGGTGGGTATCCCATCATTCTTGGAATGCCTTGGTTGGAAACTATAGATGCATACATTAGATGTTGGTCAGGTGACACAACCATTTTAGATGGAAGGAGCACTAATTTTTTTGTTCTTTATCCACTTGCTCAGCCATCTCATGATGAGAAAGATTTTGTATGGCCATAAGTTGGTGAAAAGGCCGAGGAAGTTAATTCTGTGGCACAACTTATGATACTAGGCAGAAGTTCTTTCATGCAGCTCCAAGTTGAGGATGAAGTGTTGTCTAATCTCATTCAAAACCATTATGAAGTGGAGGAAGCATCATCTTCTACTTCAGTCAGGACACTTCTGCCTGCTCTTCCTACAACCACTGTTCTTGTAGATATTCTTCATGTAGCCACTCTTCCTACAACCACTATTCCTACAGACAAACTTCGTGCAACAATAAGTATGTTCCATACATTGTTTTTGTATGACCTAAAGGTACCATGTATTAATGAAGCTGCCATGATAGAATTAACTTCACAAGTCCAGGTGTCAGAGGGAAAATATCTGAATGTTAATAGTAAATTAAATGAAGAGCATTAATTGTTATTGGAAAATCTATTAAGGGCCCACCAACATGCATTTACATGGGATTATCATGATATAAAGGGACTAGATCCTAAACTTTGTACCCACATAATTTATATAAGAGATGATTGCACTCTAGTAAGATAGCCACAAAGAAGGATTAACCCTGCACTAAGATAAATTGTGAAAGGAGAACTACAAAAATTGCTAGATGCATGATTTATCTACCCCATTTCAGATAGTTAGTGGGTATCTCTATTAGTGATTGTGCCCAAGAAAGGAGGGAAATGGCTAGTTTGTGTTGATTATAGAGAACTTAATGCTACCACCAAGAAGGATCACTTTCCTTTACCCTTCATTGATCAAGTTTTGGACACACTTGTACGAAAGTAATATTTCTCTTTTCTAGATGGATTTAGCGGTGACAACTAGATCCAAATTGTACTAGAGGACTGAGAGGAAACCACATTTACCTATCCATGGGGGACCTATTCCTATTCATTACTCCCATTTGGATTGTACAATGCAACTACAACTTTCTAGAGGGAAATCATTAGCATATTCTCAAACATTTCTCATGATTGCATGGAGATTTATATGGATGACTTCGCCAATTATGTTGCTAATTTTAATCAAGCATTGGAGAATCTCAAGAGAGTCCTAAAAAGATGTGAGGATTAGAACTTGTCCTTAAATAGTGAAAAGTGCTTCATGATGATGAAAGAGGGTGTAGTTCTTGGCCACTACATCTCCCACAAGGGAATTCAAGTAGATCCAACAAAAATTGAGGTAATCACAAATCTGCCTACACCTACAAAACATAAGGATGTTAGGAGTTTCTTGGGTCATACAAAATATTATAGGTGATTCATCAAGGATTTCAGTAAGGTAGCAACACCATTGTATACCCTTCTCACTAAAGATGTTGAATTTCAATGGACTGAAGCTTGTGACAAGGCATTTTCTAACTTGAAGGTAGCTTTGACTCATGCTCCTATACTTAAGGGACCCAATTGGAATCTTCCTTTCCACATCCACACTGATACCAGGAGATTGGAATTTTCAATATGATTCAAGATACCAAGACAATGCATGAAAATTGTAGACAAGGTCGCTAGGACCATACAAAGTTGTTGAGGTCTTTCCTAATGGAGCTGCTCAACTCACCACCATTGACCCTATTAGGTTAAAATTAATTTTCAATGGTCATCACCTTAGGTTAAACCATAAAATAGCTTCTAAAGAAGAGTTCCTGCAACAATTCAACCAACACTTTGAGCTTCCTGTAGTTGAAGGTGGTGGACCTAGTGTCCCTCCAACTTGATTGAGGTACGTACTTTTCATAATAAATACTTTCACTTCTGTGGAAGTCCATTTCTCTGTCATCCACCCATCCACCCACCCATCGCCACCTTTCTCTCTCTTCCATCACTTCATTCCACCTCACCTTATTCCACCTCATCTTCATCTATTGCTCAATTCATTTTACAAAGCAAGCATTACTTTATACGCAATCTTCACAGCAAATCTTCCACACATTCAGGTATATACATATTAATTGCTATCTTTAATCATCTTTTAAGTGCATTCATTTACTCACTGTATGTTAGTATAAGTATTCACATAAATGCCATCATTACCTGTCAATCACCACTCCCATCTCACATGTGTGGAAACATGCCCAAATTTAGGTTGGGGGGAGGGGAATGAAAAAGATGCAAATATTTTGTGAACTTATTTTCCATGTGCCAAATCATATTAGGCTACGTTAGAAATTTTAAAAATGAGCAAGGGGTCTTGCAACAACAACTAGAACTGCAACAGGAGTTCCTGCAGCCACAATAAGAACAAAATTCCCTGCAACAAAAGGAAAAAGAAGCAACACCCTTACAACCAGAGATAACGAGAAAACCTGAGTCCATGCAAATAGTGTCATATGAGGAGTCACCATCAACAAAATATTGGTAGGCATTCATAATCCTCCTAGTTTTACAGTACATGCAGCAATTTTGAATTTATGAAGAGAAATATAAAGAAGGGAGGAGGAATGGAAAAAGGTAAAAACATCAGCAAAGGAGGAAACCATGAGGAGATGTTTATCACAAAGATGGAATAGTTTGATTGATGAGATGAAATAGGATGAGCCTCATTCCATCCACAATTATGCTGCAATATTAAAAAGAATTGAGAGACATATTCAGATTGGGAGAACTCAGGGATGGCATTGGCTTCCCTTAACTTTTCAGCCACCCATGCTCATGTGGCCCATGCCAAATTTTAGATTCTACTAGTATAACATTGTTGCAAAGAGGTAGAGATGGAACAAGTTTGAAAAATTGAGAGGATTTCATTGGGATCCTGGCTCATGTACTGTAGCCACTAATGTTGGACAACTCTTAGTTGCAAATTTCATAACTTTGACCAAGCAGAAGAACAACTCTTCCCTTGCTAGAGGACTAGCAAAACGTTAGGTTGGGGGGAGTGATGAGTCTAGTTTTTGGTCTAGTTTTGGGTAGAATCTATAATATATTTTCTCATAGAAGTCATGGACCTTAATGCTTAAGTGTTGGTATTGGCATAATGTTTTCCTCAAACTATTGACATTTGATATTATCCCATCTCTATAAGCTTTAATGATATTTGGCATAATATGTGGGTTATTTATATTGATTTTGCATGTGATTAATGAATGTTTCTTAGAGTGTTTATAGATGTGCAGTTATTATGTGTATTGACCGTGACATGCAGATTTAATACGCCAAAAGGAAGGCACCGCTAGCTGGGCATGCACTGTAACGCCCAGCTGAGAAATCACTCCAAATCAAAGGAAACCGACATCAAAGATTCTTCATGCAACTGAATGTAACTGCCTTGCAGTGGACCTTAATGATTGAGCATGCATGGGCATTACTGTTGTGCTAGATCTGCACCTAACTTGCATGTCTGACTAGATTCCATGCATGTGTAACTGTCATCGCTCCACTTTTCCCTATTTTTCCTAAATGGTATCCTCCCAGTTATGGAATTGACTGCCTTGTTTAGATGTAGTATAAATGATAATTTAATGCTCCTTCTTCAGGAGCTTGCACAATTTGATATTGTACTCTCATTCTCCAGTTTTAGTAATACAAATACATTACTCTTTATATGCCTGATTTACAATGAATAAAATAAAGTTCTGAGTTTGAGCATCTGAGTTCTTGTTAGTTTAGAGGATACTTATCCAAGGGGGCCCACTTGGTTAGTAATCTATCTTATTATTTTAGCATTAGTTTAGTATTACTTGTTGTTTAGTACTTAGTTATAAATCTAGCATTGTTTGTTCCCGCAACCAAAACAAATAGAGTAGTCTCCTATTTGTCGCTCAAATTTTTATTCTTGCTCTAAATTTCAAGTTGTTGGTTGATATTCAAAATTTGCTTCATTTCGTTTTAAGCAATTTACTTTGAATATTGTGTTTCTTAGCTATAGAGTGCAATGACTACTTGAGCCCCTTGCGCACATACTGTGTTGACCTATTTCAAGTTCGCATCCCTGGGTTGACAAGTTAAATGCACCTTCATGATGATTGAATAGCTTTTCAGGTTAGATGTCCAGTCTCTAAATTATGGCTGTAAAGGCTTAGTTATAATATCATTGGAGGCCAACAACAAGATTCGCCAAATTTTTAATATACCATTTAACAATCCCGCAAAATTTTCCAAATATGGATTGATATAAATACAATCAAAACTTTCATTTATTCTTACACATTTTGTTCAGTTCTGAGGTTCTATTCTTGATTCATAAGTCAACAAAAGCTGAAAATGTAGACTTAAAGGTGAGTGATCATTTCTTCATAGTGTTATTAGTTATAATAATAAGATTTCTTTATCTCTTTTTCATTCTTGCTTCAATCTTAAAGATGATATTGAGTGGGGAATGGGATCTATATACTCTGTCCTTCTTAAACAAGAATATATTTTTTCTAGCTTTTATTCAAAGTGAGAGATCAATATGTCGAGCATTAAGGGTAAGAATCCTTAGGGTAGTGAACAGACTGGGAGGCCATCAAAACACCCAAAACGTAGAGGTACCATACAATATTACTTTGGAATTGGAAATTTTTTTGATCCATTAGATCAAGATGGAGCTACATCATCAACTGTTCCACCAAATATTAATGAAGAAGGAATTCACAATACCTCACCGCCACCGGAAGGTCAAGTTGAGATTGTCATTGAGTTAAATCAAAATGTATCAAATGAGGATGTCAATACTACAGAAGATGTTCCAAGGGATACCCTGGTTAGCTAGAATGAGATAATTGACTTGGATGAGGATGATGTTGGTAACAAGAAAATAAAAATCAAATAAAAAATGGGGCGCGAGTGGGAAATGACAAAGAATTATCAACTTGGTTGGTTGTCAAAGTACCCATTCATTGTATTAGTGGGGAAAGAAAATGATATTGAAAGTGCAACATTGGTCAAATGTATGATTTGTACTTGGAAATGTGGAAGAGACAAGACATTGCAGCTAAAGCTTAACACTATAGAAAAGCATATCAGTAAAGTTTGTGAAAAATAAATCATAGACGAAAAGGAACAATCATTCGTATGATGGAAATCAAAGGAAGAATGTCTTCATGTTATGTATGCCATAGAATATGAAGAGCATGAATGAAGAATGTCGAAGATGTCAAGGTACACTTGAGGCTCAATTTGGAAAAGTAATGGAAGCAACAAATCTGTCAAAAACTGTTTAGATGAGTGTTGTTTTTCATATTTTGTCTAGAGGGCATCCTATGAAAAACTACCTAGAATATTCTAGTTTATTATCTTATTTGGATGTTCCTCACTTTCCCTTCTCACATTGGTCAATAAATGTTGGATGGGAATGGGAAAACTATCTTGCTACAGTGGAAAAGGAAGATTTAAAGAGGAAAGTAAAAGAGTCAAATTTTGTTGCATTATCTTTAGATGAAGTTATTGCGGTAGACAATACTTCTTGGGTTTGTATGCATTTGTATACTGTAGAATGACTTGTTCACCAAGCTCATCTTCTCTGCATTCATAAAATGAAGGACAATTCAACATCACAAAATCTATTTGAACTAGTCAAGAAATCTTTGAATGAAATTGCAGGTATGGATGAGTTGACAATTGCCAAAAAATTGGTGTGTGTAGGAGTTGATGGAGATGTAGTGATGCAAGGTAAAAGGAGTAGTGTTTGCACAAAGTCACAAACTACTTGTGCACCATACATGCTTGAAATTCATTGCATGACCCACAAAATGAATTTAGCATTCAAAATTGTAAGCAAGTTTCCTATAGTATCAAAAGTTGAAAATCTAGTATGTGAGATCCATGCATACTTCTGCCGAAGTCCCAAACGTTTCGTAGAATTTCAAAATTTTGCTGAGGAAATAACACCAAGAAACAAGCTTCTCAAGGATTTCGATACTAGATGGATCTCCCTGCATGGACTAGTGCAACAAGTTCTTTCAGAATATCAATCCTTGATTGGAGTGATGTATGAGCATCACAACACAATAGACAAAGCTCCTGACCTCTTACATAGGTTAAGAAATATAGAGACAGTCTTGACTTTAGCTAGTCTTCTCCCCATGCTGGATGTGATGATCAATCTTGTGAAGAAATCCCAAGACAAAACTATGTATATTTATGACTATGCCAATCTTAAACATACATGCTTGGCCATTGATCATCTATATCTTGATCTAACACAAGGCCAAAATTATTTCATGTGGTGGAAAATTACTAAGTTGAATAATCCTGGTAATTATTTATAGCTTAATGCAAGCAGACACTTATGTATCTATGTACATGGATATGAGATACCAATGTACCATTGTAAGATAGCTAGATGCTCTAGTATAGAAGTAGCTGTTAACGAGGAATATTTTAACAACATTGTTAAATCTATTAGTGATAATTTGAAGGAAATTACAAAATCTCTTTCCTCAGAGATTCATGAAATATTCCCTCAACATGAAATACTTGAAGCCATGGGTATTGTGTATCCTCAATTTTGGGTAAACCGAGATAACCCAAAATATTTTCATGATAAAGTAAAAATATTGATCAAATAAAATTTTAAAAAGTGTAACATACAATGAGTAGACAATAGAAGGAATTTTAAATGAAGCTAAGCTTAGACAACAATGTGGGAGTTTTTCAATAGTTATGAAGGACCAGTATAAATCCATGGGCACGAAGAAAGCCTTTGAACTTGGACCAATAAAAAAGGTTTGGAAAAACTTAGGTCAGAGTGAAATATTGCATGATTCAATATTAGAATATTTCGAACTTGTTGATTTATCAAAGACATTAAATTTCCACAGTCCATAATAATGAGAGAGATTTTTCTGGATTTGACTGTGTGTTGTTTTTTTGCATCAACGTTTCGAATCACACTCCGTGAAATATTGTTGATTTATGTCAAACAATGATATTGGGGTTGGTGGAGGATGAGAGTTTTTAGTGCATTGGCATTTTTGAAATCAAAGTTAAGAAACAAACTAGACAAGAATTTGAAAAATTGCTTGAGGATGAAAGGAACTGCATATAATGTAAAAAAATTTCCTTTTGAAAAGGAACTTGCAATTTGGAGGTCCACATGTGAAAAAAGAGGGACCGAGTTATACAACACTACAATTCCAAATGCTAGTAATGGTGGCATTGAGAGTGGCAATGGGACTGGGACAGATGACATTGACACAAACCACACAATGAATGTTGAATTTGAGACATAGGCTAAAGAAAATGAAGAGTAGACTCAGAATCAAAATGACTTGTACTTTATCTCAAGATGAACGTTAGTTTGAGGACCCTAGCTCCATTTGGGAAATGGAAGAGAATTAGCAGCTTTTAGGTATTTATACTGCACTTCATTAATCAATTTCCATTGTTCCAAACTGTAGTTGATGATATTTTATATTGTATTTAATGAAATTGTGAATCATTGCACTTCACGAATCATATTCCAAACTGTAGTTGATGATATTTTATATTGTATTCCATGAAATTGTGATATTTTATACTGTATTCCATGAAATTTTGATATTTTGATATTTTATATTGTATTCAATGGTATTGAATTTGATAGGTGATTCTACATCATTTTTAAAGAAAAACACTTATCACACTACTTATAAATTCCTATTGCATTTCCATTCACATAATCTTTGATAAATAACTAAAAGGAATATTAATCCATTCCTTGAAGAAAAGATAATAGTTCAAAATCCATAACTTATAAGCAAACAAAAGCTAACATTTCAACATAAATAACTTATAAAGGCTTCCACACAACTTAAACAATAAAATCTTAAACTACCAAATCACCTAAATTATATTGATAAATCCTTACGCATCCATCACCATAAAATATTTATTCATTGATAAACATTCGAGAGAAATGAAGCTAACCAAAAATCTATCATTCCAATAATAGATAATCAACTAGCAAACTACTCAGCAAAAGCGGGATAAATCAACACACCATAACTCAAAGATTATGTATGCATGAACCTCACCATTGTCTTTCTATATTGAAATAACTCTCTCATCCTCCACTGACTACCAAAAACTTGCAACTCAACAAAGTGAACCAAGTTGGGGAATCGAGAAGTTATGAAAGTTTAGAACTCCGCAACAAGGTTATAAAAATCATAGGAGTAGCGAATAAGGTTAGGAAAAGCACAAAAACCACAACTTTGAGTGATAGTAACCACAAAAATGAAACTAACCAAAAATATATCATTCTAATAATAGAGAATCCATTGGAAAACTACTCAGCAAAAGCAGAATAAATCCACACACCATAACTCAAAGATTACGTATGCATGAACTTCACCATTGTCTATCTATATTGAAATAAATCTCTCATCCTCCACTGACTACAAAGATGACCAAAAAAGACTTGAAACTCAACAAAGTGAACCAAGTCGAGGAATCAGGAAGTTATGAAAATTTAGAACTCCGTGACAAGGTTATAAAACTCGGAGGGCTAGCGACTAAGGTTAGGAAAAGCACAAAAACTGTGACTTTGAGTGATAGTAACCATACTAATGAAACTAACCAAAAATATATCATTCCAATAATAGATAATCCATTTGGAAACTACTCAACAAAAGAAGAATAAATCCACACACCATAACTCAAAGATTAGGTATGCATGAACTTCACCATTATCTATCTATATTGAAATAACAGAAAAGTAGTAAAAATAGTAGAGTTTTTTTGTTATAATGAGTAAAATAAAGTTTTCCCAAAATATCCCCTGGCCAAGCATCGACCCCCATATTTAAAGATTACAAATTGTCTTGATAATGGTTTCTTGAAGACAACCATTTTAGAAATTAAAATAAAAAGTCTTTGAAGTATCAAGAGAGCCAATTAAAGAAAATAACATAAAAATTAAAACTAATCAGCGGTCCCAACATCGACTCCGCTTCCAGTTATTTCCACCTCCTACTACTTCAGTAACGTCTCCTATGCCTTTATTCTTTGCTTGTATTCTCGGTACTTGATGACAATTGTGGTGATGTTTTTGTTTCTTGGAGTCATGGTGATTTGTAGCCTTGTTCTCCATTTTGAAAGTGCACAGTCTGACTCAGCTAGCATTTCATAGATGTTGTCACTTTTCACCTTAAATGCACTCATATAGGTCTATAAGTTAATTTTCTGAATGAGTTTCCAATGGCTGTCTCAGGATCACCTACTTCTTTATGATACACCTCTTTAAATTCCCTCATTATGTCTACAACATCCAGTACCTTTTCATCAAACTCATATGTGAGGTCCATTTCAAGAGCATTGAAGTTCTCCTTGATATTCACTAATATGTCAAAGTATTTTTCTAACACTTTATTGATTTCCTTGATATAATCTTCATATATTGACAATTTCCAATCCAATGAATCATACCAACTAGGATCAATTTCTCTAGGGTCATCTACCAATTTTTCTTTTATTAACAAAGTGTGCTCCATGGAGAGTAATTCCACAATTTCCCTTGAAAGAAGAAATGTGCCATCATGTTCTCTCTTGATCTGCTAGAGCTCAACTACTAGTTCCTTTCTTTTATTAGACACATTAACATAGAATTGCCTAAATTTAATAATGTAGAAAACACCATCCTGATAAAGTCCTTCTATCCTTTTGTTGGCAACTTTAGCATAACCTAATTTTTTCCTGACCCATTGCATAGTTTCAAAATCAATACCTTGAACATTTGAGCTTGAGACTTCCTCAGTGGTCAAAGTCACAATTGATGAAATAAAATTTCTTAAAGAAAGAATATGAGATTGCAACTAAAGGTTCTCATTTTTTTTTCGTTTTCTCTTTTGATCAATGCATTAACAGAGTAATCATCATGATATACACCACCTTCTAAAGTAGATGACCCCATATCAATATTAGTAACCTTGTCGTCGACTTCCGTTATCTCATTTTCGTTTAGGTCCTTTTTTGGACCAACAATCTCCAATAGTTGATGCCCAAAAGTGGAATCGGTGACAATTCATGACATCCTCTTAGCCTTTTTGGGCTTCTGGTGACCCTGTAGCAGCATGGTAACTATACATATCTACTTCAATTATCATTGTAGGAATATTATTTCTTTTCTTCTCGTCTGCTTTCTTTCACCATGTTGGGGAAGATGCCACTAATCCAGTGTCTCTAATTTCAACACTTACATTTTTTTTTCAGTTGATTGAACAAAAAAAAGTATCTCATACTAGAGAAGGAGGAACTTCAAAGAATGTGGGAAAAGAATTATCATCAATTATTTGTTAAAAAACTCCCTTAGTGTCTATAGGAACTAGCATTTCTTGACTAGCCTTTTTATTAGGTACTGAGAGTACACTATCCTATTCACAAATTGATTTTAGCTTGGACCCAATGTCTTCTGGCTTCTCTCCATCTCCTCCTGATTGTGTGCTAGTGTTAGATGACCTAATTGACCACTTTCTAGCTGATATATTTATGCCAAAGGCCTATACAATCCCTTGCTCTTTTCTCTGTGAAACTCTTGCTCATGCGGAGAACCCGCACTTTGGTGCCATTTTCCATTCAACCAATCTGAAGTTCTTCTCAAAACAGGGGTAGAAAGGACCATTAAGTCTGAAACTTCATCCTCTAACCAATTAATTATGTACAAGAGCTTAGCAGTAGGGGCTTGATATTCAAGATCAATGATCACTGAGTCTTCTTGTGCATCTTCTAGAATATTGAAAGAAATACCAAAAGCTTGTATTTTCCTTAGGGTCGATCTCATGAAATTTCTTCTATACACCTCACCTTCATTTGTATACTCTTCCCTAAAATCTTCAATATCAAGTGATGTTCATAGCTGCCAACTCGATACAAATTTTTCTTAACATAACCCTTGCTATCAAAATTAGTTCTCATGGGAAAACACTAAAAATTGAATTCATTCAGGGATTTCTCCACACTCATAGCAATATTATTGCTTTTGCAAGAAAATTAAGGCACGAACAATGGAAAATCATACTCCTTTCCCATGTTTGAATATTTAACATTTACAACAGCCATCTACTGACAAACTTCAAGAAAAACTAGGAAATCACTTGGGTAATGGGGTAATTTCAATGGAGCCTTCTCAAAACCTTTGATTCTAAGATAAGTAAATATGTTGAACTAAATGTAGAAACTTCCAAACCTCAATACTAGAGCAACCGCTTTAGGTGAAACCTGAAGCTCATGTTTTCCATCAATTATTCTCACAATTTCCATTAAAATGTGTCATTGATGCAACAAAAATTCCTCATTCCAACCTCCTTAGTGAGTTGTGGAAAAATTCTATACACAAGTGTGTCTAACATCAGATACCTTTATGGTTCTAACCCTACCTAGACAACCTCTTGATTGGCTAGAATGTAAACCAGGTATGAGCACATGTGGAAGGCAATAGTTTGCTAGAAATTTATCAATTTCTCATTTAAATGATAACTAATAATCTCAACCTAGTCAATGAATTTATTTTCACTACAAATCAATAGAATAAAACAAGACATCCAAAATTCAAAAGAGTCTGAATATGCATTACCAACCACACAATGTAGTAAGGTGATAGGATATGAAATTTCATCCTTAAAATGAACCCTTTTAAGCTTTGAGGGAAACTGAGACTTACCCTTTTTCTCAAACTTCAACCAATTCTTTGCAGTGAAATTTTTGTATTCCTCATTCATTTTGAAAAAATCATCACCAACAACTACAAACATTTCCTCTATAGTTTCCCTCTCTAGAATGCTTAATGCATAGGAAATGAATTCAAGAGTAATTCTTGCAATGATTGACCCATCCACAACTCTAATTTCTTGAGTCTTTGGAATGTATCCCCTTGCACACACAATCACCAGGTCGATGCTTTGTACAACCTAAAGAAAACCTCTCGTGTACACCAAACCACTCTGTAGAACTTTATGTTCTAGTGGTTTTCTCCTACTTTGCTCCAGGCATACCAAAAACTCCTCCAAATTGAGGTGCCCAATTTCAATGTCCCTCACGCTAGACCAATGATTTTGAATTCCACTCTGCATGAGCGCAAATTTGTGGAGATAGAATGTTTGCACTTGAGAAGTACTAGAATTGGAAAAGAATGAGAATGCAGGCTAAATAACTTGGTAAAAAATTTTCACCCACTTGTGTCATTAAATTGATAGGATGTGCATTAAATGCAACATTCAATTTCATTCCTAAAAAAGATAGCCTTTAAACCTGCATGCTTTTTGAAATTCTTGAAAAGACAACTCAAGGTTAGTTCGTACATAGCATTCAATGAGATGATGGCACCTTTGAAAGCCAAGATAAGTCCATAATGTCGCATGATCATGAAAATTTGGAACCTTAGAACCAAAGTGAGAAGTTGCAAAGTTTTGGAAACCTCTAACTCACCGACTACAAAGTTGTTCAACAAAGACTTGCAACTCAACAAAGTGAACTAAGTTGGGGAATCAGGGAGTTATGAAAATTTAGAACTCTACAACAATGTTAAGGTTAGGAAAAGAACAAAAACCATGACTTTGAGCATTCACCAAGAGAAATAAACATCAAGGCATTGAAAATGAATGAGGTAAAGGACCCGAAAGACCAAAGGAGGGGAAGTTTAAAATTGCTGACACTAGTTTAAAAGTTACGAATAACAAGAAGTATAATGAGCTTATTGATGAATATATTAAGAGTCAACAAAATGTTTTTGAACTTGAAATAGAGCTAGCATTATGGAAACAAGTGGAAATATCAAGGTCTCAGGGACTAGCTAGTTCAAATCATGTTGTAATCAGGGAGTGGATGATTGCTCATGAGAATATATTTTGGTTTGTTGTAACCATTTCTTAATTAGGAAATGACTGGTATAATCTATCAAATGAAAATGTGACATGTACATCTCGACATGAAGCTTGTTTTTCTCCCTTATTTTGAGTCTATCGTCTCTCCAACTGTAACATTTTACATGAGTTATTAATGAAATTTGATCAATGATCTTTCATTAATCTTCTTTGTCATTATGCATTGATGTATGTTTTAATTTTTGCTCTGGCTTAAAGAACCAGTTAAAGTACCTTGATTAAAGCATGAATTGATATAAATGTTTAGTGGATCTGATAAGCAGACATGGAGTTTGAGTATTGATGTGTGAATTATAATGCAATTTCACTAAGATTATGGATGTCTAGAATTAAAATCACCTTATAGTTCATATTTTAATTATGTTAAAAGTAAAACTTGAACATGTACTCAGTGATTCATCACACAACTCAATGCTTAATAACATATTAACAATAGTATTAGTAGCATATACAACAATGAACATCAACAATCATTTAATGTGTATCTAATAGTTGAAACCACTACTAGAATTTTTCTTCAACTAATAAAAGAAATAATACAAATAATTGAACATCAACACATTACTGAATTCTGAATTGGATCTTTTTTATTGATTTTCACATGAAGGAATACATAGAGGCATTGGCAATGCAAAATCTTGCTCTGCATAGAGTTGAGTTGGAACTTGAAAACTCATATTATCAAAAATTAAATCATTGCATCACCTTTTCTAGCAACTTCCACTATTTAGGTGGTGGAATTGTCATTTCTTCTATCTAATGTTGTTTAAATTAAAGATTTGTTAATAATTCATGATTGAAATTGGAACCTGTCTTGAATTCCTCAGTCAATTTTTCATTCAAGGTTAGCAATGGTTTGATGGAATCCAAATAGTTCACTACATCTCAGTTTTGAGGAAATTGGTCCAAAGCAATCTTCCTTGCACCCTCCATTTTCTTTCTGAAATCATTCTTTCCAATGAATCACTCATTTGTGTCAAAAGCCTCTAGAAAACCAAGCTCTGTGAAGTTCCTTACCTTTTCATCCAGCTTCTTCATCTTTTTTGCTGCCAAATGCAAGTATTCCTTTATTTCACACATTCTCAAACACTTTTCAATGATAGATGACAATGTCATTGATGTAGCGAGCTGATTAGTAATCCTTTTTTATTTCAAAACATTGTCACTAGCTTTGTAGACTTGTTGAGGGTCAAAACAACACAACAAAATTAAACAAAATATTACTATTCCATTTCTCTTGAAAAAGAAAGACAACACATGGTAGCCTAAGTTCCAAGGTCCTGGTATTTGATTCTCAATTATGTTGATGTCGCTCAATGGTCAATATAACTGTAATATGCAAGGGGCCTTTGCTGGTAACAAGGAACAAAACTGCATGAAATCAACTAATCTACGTTTCGGGTTTTAAAGAAACATAAAAAGATGAATCAGAGCTTTAATATCAGAAGAACATGAATAAAACTACTTAACATCTAGACATGTATACCAATAATGAGTATTTCTCCATCCAATCACAACCATGACATGAAACAATCCATAGAACAATCTATACCATTGCATGCATCCACAGTGCTAATTCAATCACCATAACTGTTCACCAAACTTCCTTCATAAAATTTTGAAAAACAAACCATTCACTCATTATCAAAACACAAATCAAATAGATGTAACAACAATTCATTAACAAATAACTTAATGAAACAATCTTAAATCTAGTTCCTTCTGTTGACTTTCATCAAATAAGAAACATTTAGGCACAACAAAATCACTGGCATATGGATCGATTATATATCATTAATCATCAAAATAGGTCCAACTTGACAACATAGAAACTTATATGAAGTTGTAAAAAATGTATCTAGAATAAACTTGAAATTTAAGAGTATCTACTTAACAATTATCAAAACCTAAGACTATTCTTGTTTACTATCATCAGGTGGCTAAACTTGCTTCAATTAGCCATCCTTTACAAAATGGAACCAAATAATAAATATAGGTCAAGTATGCATGAATTCCTCCCTAATTGGAATCCAAATCCACCAATCAAGGAATCATAACTGAATGAAGAACTGAACCATTCAACTTTGAGTTAGAAGATTGGAGCAAAATGTTGCACAATTTTAACATTCGAAATAGGAGATGGAACTGAAAAATGGAACTAGAGTCAAATCCACATCAAAGCCCTGCAAAAGAGGAGAAAAGGAGATGTTGTGTCTAGTCAAGAAAAGGTTTTATGTTGCCAACATATCCCTACGTTGTATGCTCAAGGACATATTCATCATAGTTGTCAAACACTTATTGAAGAGTATCTGAATTAGGTCCATCCAACCAATCATCTTCAAATCTGATCCTTCCTAATTTGGCTGAAACCAATTTTTGTACCTCCTTCAACTTAATTAATTCACTTCTATCAGCCTTTGCTTCTTCCCTAATATCCATAAACTGATCTAATAATAAATCCTCCCCATCATCTCCTTTTTGCATTATGTCTTCAAATCTACCCCTCCATTTCTCCCTCATCTTATCTAAAGAAATGCCTTCTTCAACTGAGGTATCTAGATTGATTAGAATGGCTACAATTTCCTCCCATTCATCAATCTATTGGTTTAAATCCTTACTTATTTCTTGAACTTCATCTTGATGCAAATGAATAGCCTTGGATTTATAACTTATTATACTCACAATTTTCTCAATAAAATTTGCACTATCTTCGTCAAGAATTGAGTGTTCAAACAAAGTTGACTTAGGTACTCTAGCAATGTCCTTAAGATTTTTAACATATTCCTTATCTTTCTTATCAAGATCTTTGGTATGTTGATCTAGATCCCCTTCCAACTTAAGAGCTTCCTTGTGAATCCTAAAACCATCAGCAAGAACATCATCAACTTCTTGATTAATATTGTCCAACCATTTCTCTAACATTCCCACCTTTCTCTTCATATGAACCAAATCATTTGCCTCCTTTGTTAATAAGACTGGAGTCTCAAGATTTGCAACTTGTTGAGAGATAGGAGTCAAGACATCCTTTAGAAACTTGTGCAGTTGATCTAATTGAGCTTTAAGCTCATCCTTCTTCTATTTGTCCTTGATCATCCGAGACTTGGTAGAGGAAGCCAAAATATCAATCAAATTCATTTGCTGGTTTCTTGTAGGCCTTCCTAATTTTATTGTGCCCAATTGATAATCAATCATTTTCATATCATCTTGGTTCTTATCCACCATAGGTATTGCACACTCAACAATGATTTCTCCTATGTTAGTATGCTTGGTGGAGTGAAGAACTCTAGCCCTCTTCTTTGGTTTCTCCTTCTCAATCTCTTTCATTATTTCATCCCAGTTCAATGGTTGTGGTTGAACTACCTGATTTCTTTCCAGATCCAACTTCAACCATGTAGGAGCAAGTGGGGCAATAGTGACTTGAGCTGAAGAAGAGGGGACAATAGTAGAAGATAGAGGTTGTAATATTGTATTTCTAGGATGATAATAAACCTCTTGCACATTTTGTTGCCCACTCTGTGCCTTCTCTTGTGCAAGCTTCTTGACCTCTTCCTTATCCTTTTGCTCCTACAATTTCTTAGCTTCCGACTCCTACGTCAATCGTTCCTCCTCTAATTTCTTTTCCTCTAATTCTTGGTCTCTTTGCTTCTTTGAAATTTTTCTCATGTAGAGCAATCTTAACAGCTTCCTTCTCTCTTTCCAAATGTTCTTGTTCTTTTCTCTCCTTATGAGCTTCTTCCATAGCTTTGAACTTTGCCTCAAGAGCTTCCTTTTCTCTTCTCTGAGTAGCCTTTTCCTCTTCCAATTCATGAATCTACTGCTACAAGACCAACTTGTCAATTTCTTCCTTCATCTTGAGTTCCTACTCCTTTTGTTGTTATTGCTGGGCCAACTCATCATCCTTAACCTTGGCCTCCAACTCTTGCTACTTGATTACCAAGTCAGATTGTGCTCTTGCATCCTCTTCTTGCTATTTAGCCAATGCCTCAGCTTGTGCCTTGGCATCAACTTCCACTAGTACTCCTCTATTAATATATGCTTGGTCCCTGCATCATCCATTACATCAAGAGATGTTACCACATGGGCCTCTTTATTAGATGAGGTGGCTTTTGAATCTATTACAATATTATGTATTATCATCTCAAGCTCCTTCTCTTTTAATAACTCAGCTTCTTTTTGGAGAGCTCCTGTAGTCATTTCCTCACCTGGTTGGTCTACAACAAGGGGTTGAGTGGATGCTTCCTTTGTAGCAGATGTAGAAGCACCAACCTCTGCAATAGTTTCCCCTTCTTGTCCTTTTGGAAGATCTTGGGCAACTACCTCCTCTTCTACATTAGAAGAAATGAATTCTAAGGGTTCCTTAGGAGGCATTCTCATTTTTTTTCCTCTTGTACTTGGTGGTTCCAACATACTTTCTTTTCTTAGATGGCTAAGCCTCCAGCTAATTAATCCTCAAGCTGACCCAATGTATACTTCTATCCAAGACTGGTCTTACAACCTATTTTATATCAATAGATTCTTCAACATCCCAATCCACTGGATCAAGATCCTTGGTGCCTATATTATTTGTATCATAATGGGGATCCAAAGTTACCCCATCATTAGATAATGTATCTAGAATTTCCTCCTTTATTCCAAACTCCACCATAAGTGGGATAGGAAATATTTCATAATTCCTCTTCCTAAGATCATATTCATCTTGTAGATCCATCCAAAATTCCTCCAACAGGTTAAAATGCTTATCAAAGACACTAGGGAGCAGGGATTGCATCTTATTCTTAGGATCAAAATGCAACCTAGAAGTGTATGAACCCAACTTCAAATAAACTAATTAATCACAAATAGCTTTGGCCGACACAATGTGTGGGAAACTATATTCACCTAATTTCATAGGAAACTTATGACAGCTAGTCTTGTGCTTAGTGCCAAATTTAAAGTTAACCCTCAAAGCTTGATATATGAATTCCATCAATATAATCCTATTGCTACAACACCTAGGAAGTTGATGGGGTGGCCATCAAAACTAGACAATCTGAAATAGGTAAATTTGGGGTTTTGAATATACCAATGCGCCCATTTTGTAATAAAAGCCATGGCCTCCCTGCTCAATATATAACTAGCATCACCAGTGAGTCTATTAATGATAACATAAAGGAAGGCATCATTAACCCTCCTATAATGTAACTCTGATGTTTGCAAGGTAAGTTGGTCATAGTGGTTCCATGCCTTATTTTTCCCTTGAGCTTCTCCCAACATACCCACTACATTCAACCCAAGAAAAATTCCCATTCTAGTAGCTGCATAAACTACATAAGAGGTCATAAAGAAACTCTTAGTTTCTCTCACTCTCAACATTTGATTATGGATGCTTTCAGACATCACCATAGACCAGTTAAACTGATGTTTTCCATCCAAGATAGTCTAGATAAATGGAAACATCCATTCTCTAAATTGAAAGGCATCTCTTTTTCTGAACACCCTAGAGAGCACCATTATTATCTTCCCAACTTCCTCATAGAATTCTATCCTTTTGGGCTAATCATGAAGCTTAGTGAGAGATTTCTTCTCTACCCTCATCCAAGTCTTATTCATATGACTTCTACTAGCTTCCTTCTTAGCACTGTAGAGCTTCAATGCCTATGCTTCATTTAGTTGCCTCAGATTCTTGGGATCAGGTAGATTAAACATGAAACTAATCATTGGTGGTGTTAGATCAATGATAAGGTTTCCCTTCACATCAACACACTATCTAGTAGTAGGATTATATGCTCTAGCTGCTACAAGGACTAGTTCCAAACACTGGAAAAACAAGGGGAAGAGTGCAACATGGGCCAAACTTGATTGAACAATCCTTTCAGTTCTTCCCATGAACCCATCTTGATTGAATATCTCCCCATATAATTCCTCGTAATTGAAAGAACCCAAATTAGTGTCAGTAATATCGGCCCAATCAAAATCCACTTTGCTGGGGTTGAGGGTAGCTTCCTTATGTTACACCTCAACATGTAGGGGAGCTACTCCACTTTAATCTTTTTCAGCCTAGCCCCCTGTCTTGAAGTTTCTATAGGTTGGCTGCTCTGGGAAGCCTCATTTGATGCTCTTAACATCTTCTAATTCTGCAATAAACTCCTATATTAGATGAACAACACACAAAAATTAATACATCAATCAATACTTACCTTTATCGAAAGCAGAACCATAGAAGCAACAAGAACACCAAACAATTTTCAATACTGGTGGGGTCGAAGTCAGAATCAAGACAAAACTAGAACTAAGACCGGAACCAGATCAGGATCAAGATAACACTAGAATCAAGACCAAAATGAGAACTGAACTGGGAACTAATTGCTAGTTCCAAGTTCAACTTCCACCCTGGCTCCAATTCCGCTCAAGAACAAGCATAAAGACTCCATACCATAATGACCAGAGGTGGAATCATTTTAGGATCTAATCCTAAAATAAAAAAACCTTGGGACAAGCATGGTCTCGAGTCTGTTCTCACCAATTCCATCAATATAACTCAGAATACACTTTCCAAAAGCATAGTCATATGAATTTTAACACCTGGGTGACATGGGAAAAATAAGGAAATAAAAAATAGAAGGGCCTAAACCCCCAAATAGATCAACCATACCAAATCCAATTTAAACCCTAGCAAAGATCATTTTGTAAAAGTTGTCGAGCAAACCCTAGTTTGCTCAGCATGTCGCCGCCCCAAATAGATCAACTGTACTAAATCCAATTTAAACCCTAGCAAAGACCATTTTGTAAAAGTTGTCGAGCAAACCCTAGTTTGCTCAGCATGCCGACTTTGAAAATTAGGGCATCATAAAAACCCAACCTGGAAAATGTAGAGTCAACATGAGATGAAATGAGAAAGGGTTTCCAAACAAATTTAGACATTTAGAATATGGAAAAACCCTTGCAAACAAAATCCCTAATTAGAAACTAGGGCATGAAAAAACCCACGTGTCACAAAATCAACAACCAACAAAAAGATGACCAAAAAATGACGAAATGGAAAACAAACAAAATAGGAAACAAACAAAACAAAACATGAAAGAAATACAAGAAAAAAGAAACAAAACAAAGAAACAAACAAACGACGGATGAAGAATTATTAGAAGGAAACCTTCTACGAACGTGCCAGGACACGAAGACACAACAACGAAACAACGCAAAAACAAGAAAACAAAAAAGAGAAGAAACCTTACCTCAAAATGCTCTCTAGGAAAGATAGAAATCTGACCAAGATTTTCTCTGCAACTGCTTCCGCAATCAAATCGCTCATCTCGAGGTCTTCCTCGCTTTGATGCGCTTAAACGTCTCAAATAAAAAAGATAATGAGACAATTAAACATAATTAGAGATGTAAAATCAATTCACGCGTGCAATGATGCCACAATTAATGCCATTAATGCAGTTGGTCGGAGGTGGAGCAAACAATGTGAACAAATAGTTAACTCTTGAGAATAATGAAAGCAAGGTGGATGCACAGTTGAGAATGAATTTGGAACAAGAAAATTTTGAAAAGCCTTCACACCCAAAGTTCATTCCGATTCAGGTCCTGTGGAAAGGACAAACAAGCATGGACATCAGAAGCAGAGTTGGGGCCAAGACTGAACCGTAAAAATTTAACAAAGTTTCAGGTGTAGTTCCAATTTTGGTTTCGGTCCTGGAAAAAGACCAAGAAACAATGAGAACAAGCACAAAGGGAAGCAGAACCATAAAGAAAACTGGACCCAACGCAAACAACAAACAAAAGCAAAAACAAGGAAAACGAGCAAAGCCAAAATCAAAATGGGAATAGGATTTGAAATTTTGAGAAAGTTCCAAGTCCTATTCCAACTCTGGTTCTGGTTTTGCTCGGGCCAAATGAAACACAATGAAAATGACAAACAACCCAAGAACAAAAATAGACCCGCAAGCACAAAACAAACTGAAAAAACAAAACAAGAAACAAGGAAAGAAGGCAGAATCGAAGGCGGAACGAAACTTAAACTAGGAACTTTGAAGAAAAGTCTAGAGTACAGTTTCAGTTCTAGCTCCGCTTTCGACAAAACAAAAGAAAGGAAGACTTAAGAGCAAAAAAAAACAACTCCCAAGACCCAAACAAACAACCAAAGACAAAAAAACACAAAGGGGGACCCATTTTGTTTCAAATAAAATGGGGTGGTTATGCAAGGCATAACAAGACTGTTTGTTTAACTTTTTTTTCAAATTTCTCTAATGCCAACACAATTTTGTTGTCCACTAAATATTTGTTGAACTTCTTATAATGTTGTCTGATAGCATCAATCGATTGAAACATGTCACACAAATAATCAATCCTCTACATTATTTCATCCTAGATCTTTTTTTTCATATGCCTCATTGTTTCTCTACAAAATGCAGATAACTTATTTTGACAAGACTTAATTTCATTTTTTGCTTCCATCAACTCTGTCTCCAATCTTTCATTTCTTTTTCTCTCTTTCTCCAAATTTTTTCCCACTGTGCATTTCCATTCGCAATGCTCAGTCTTAATTTTTCTGAAGTGGATTTTTCGTCATCATATTTCTTGTTGCTCTCATCTAGCCTTTACTTTAGTTCATTCATTTTAGTCTCATTTTGCTTATCCTCTTTGCTTGTTGATGTAGAGGCAACTTTTTTTATTCTTTTTTCTAATTCATTGCTTTTGTTATTTGCTGCTTTTCACTTTGCTTTGTCATTTGCTAGATCTTCCTGTAAATTTTCTATTTGAGTCTCTAACCTTTTTTTCTCTCTATCTTGCTTTAGCAATGATGTGTACACCAATTCATTGCTCTTCTTTGATACGTTATTTTTTTTAGTATTTTTGAGTCTAGAAAAATTCAATTGAATATTGCTCACCTATAATTCAGATGGAGCCATCTGATTTGCTAGTTTGTTATGAATTGTGGGAACAAGAATTATGTTTTCCATGATTTATTTATTTGTGTCAAATGTGGGTAATACCATGGTTGTCAAGCAGGCTCTGAAGTTACAACAAACACACTCTCCATCAATTGCTTCTTTTATTTTTTATTCAAGTTTGATTTCTTTTTGAACTCTTCAATGTAATCAAAACCCGAGGATGCATGAACAATGGAATGATTGAATGGAAAAGGAATAGGAGTACTTGTAGTTGCTAATGATGTTATAGCCACACTAACTGGTAGTGGGGTAGTGCCTAGAAATAACTCCTTTGTGGTGGATCCACTGGTAGTGTGACTTGGACCTGTCAAAATCCTTTGCCTCTTCTGTATGCCTTGATCACCTGGTGTTTCTATGGTATCTTGTATTTTTGTCCTCTTATGTGCAATTTTTTGTTATCACACATGTTGAACACTACTAGTACTACTATCCATACCATCACCACCAGAGGCAGTGCTAGTTGCATTAAGCTCTCCACCATGGGCATGTCCTATTTATGATTGTATCTGATCATGAGGATGGGGATTTGAAGCTCTAACAAATTGACTTGTATGCCCTTGGTCTACTTTTTCACCTCCAAGCCCAAGGCTAGATTTATCAACTGGTTTTCTATGCTCTACATCTATTACTGTCCAAGGGCCTTGTCTTTGGGACCCCAAAGGACCACCTTCATAACCCTTTTTTTTAGCTATGGCTGCTCTTGAAGTATGTGCTGCTTTTGTGGCCTCACTTAAACCAAGTTTGAATTTGGCATGGCTTTTATCTTCTCTACCATCATTACATTCATCATCAATTTCTTTATCTTCATATTCATTGGGATGCTCTCTATTCCCCAATTTTCTAAACTCACGATCTTCTTCATTATCTCCATACTTTGCATGAGTTCTTGAATCACCTAGCTCCTTCCTCATAGACCAAAAGGAAACAATTTTTGATTGTGGCCATTTATTATCTGTAACTTCGTTCTCTAGAGAATTTGGTATTTTTACTCTACTAGATGATTTATCACTTTTTTCATAACAATTGTTGTACCTCCTAATTGTCTTTTGATGCAATGCCATAATTTCTATTAAAAATTGTTCAAAAGAAATACTATTCTTAGCAGCACTTTTCTCCGTTGCTATTTTGACCTCATCCTAAGAATCCTTGTTTCTCAATTTTTCAAGCAAGGGTTTACTTTGATGTTGAATTCTACTTGCAACATTCTTATTGGTGATACTCATTGATTTAATGGAGTCACATGGATCGTATTGCCAATGATAGATAGCATCAAAAGAAAAAAATCAAAAGATTATGTGCCACACTAAATTCTTTTCTCTCGAATGTGAACACTCCACATGAAAAAGGTAAATAAGGAAATAGGTTCTTTTGTTGACCGACAAAGTGTAGTCAATTAGTACTCTGCATCTTCTTTACATATTCCAATGCAAAAAACCTTTCTGTCACATGTATTGGAAGTTTGTATGGATGTACTCTCAATACATAAAATCTTAGCACAATGTATTCTTCCATTAAGTACCAATCAACCAATTGTATTTCTTTTCCTAGTTGAATGCAATTTCGACATGACATAGGCAATCTAGGTATTGGAGTATTTGTAATTTCTTGATGCAATGGAGCCAAAAAGTAGTCTACAAAATGATTGTAGTTCCTTCGAGAATCATGCATCCTTATCTCAATGGTCTATTCAAATACTGGAGTCATTTTATTTTCCTCAGCATTACTATAGGGATGAATCTAAAGCTTGTTGGTCTAAATCATTCCTCTAAATTTGAATAGAAAAAGATAGCACAAGTAGGTTTTGAACCTAAATATCTTGGTGGAACCTCCTTTAATCATTAAAACTTGTTTATCCATGGATTCTACAATGTGCTCAATAAAATTATATTTGACATGTGGAACACCATAATGGATATTATATACCATTTCAAGGAGGCTTGCACCCACTTCTAAATTATTATCTAGTTTGAGGCAAAATGCTACCATAGAAATAATATCCTAAACCCATGGTTTAAAAATATCCAAATCCTAAGGAGGCATATGATCACCTTTCAATTTTTTTCTATCCTGAACTATTTAATTTAAGAAAGAATTTTCTCCATTTCATCCACTACTTCATAATCACTAGCAAGATTTCCTAGGTCAATGCGGACATTTCCAAATTATTCGGTTGTAAACCCCAACACTTTTCCAAGTTCTTCTGCATTAATGGATAACAATTCTTCTTTGCTATCTTTATTAACAATTGCTCTTTTGTTATCATCATAATTTTGGGCACAAACCATGATAAATTATGGGGCAAGGGAAAACCTCATGTGACATCATGTGCCCTAATCCAATTACACACAATGCACTGATACTATTAACTTGCATTTGTTTTGCAACCTTATTCTTAGATGAAAATATAAGTTCTAAGGTACACCTACCATAGGTTTTAGGATCATAAATATCATGGTATTCATCAGTGAAACTTGGGGTTTTAAGCAATTTTTCATAATATATTTTTTTATCCAACATTGCTCTAGTGGTACTGGTGGTAGACATGCTTATACAATGTGAAATTATAAATTCCCTATTATTTCTCCTTAATTTTTCTTAATTCTTAAGTCTCTTAACCCTAAACCCAAACTTCAAAGTTTGAAAAAATAAGATTTTAAGAAACGTCAAAGAATGAAACATAGCTACAGTAATTATTTCACTTACCTGAATTTTGATTCTTAAAAGGATTAATGTTGATAATTATGGAAACTAGGTTATCGGAATGGCTTTGTTCGAAGTGGAACCGTGGAACCCAGAATAGGGTGGTGCATTGCAATGAGAAAACTAAAGATTGAAATCTCCCCGTATGCACACCCTCTCACTTAAAAATAAAATCACTTAGCAGTAGAAAGTGCTTTTCTTTCAACCATTAAAGTGAATGAAACGTCTACGTGTTGCTTCTAGACTACACAATGAGTACATGGCTAACAACATTTAAAACAAGCCATTTAGTCCTGCATTGACAGTAAATTCTAAACCGCTGATCTTTGTAAATCTAACGGTTATAGGTTGATTCTAGATGTTTAATTTCACAAGCCTAGCACTTTGTGCATTTCATTTCAGAATGCAACTAAAACCATACATCAAATGTTCGTCAAATGATTGAGTAATTTATGATATAAATAATAAACATATGTTTTAAAGTTGTTTTAAACTTTAATGCACTAGGATTGACATCAAGGACAAGGGGCCAATAACTTAATGTTGCAAAGGACTTAATAAAATGAATGATGATACCGAGAACCAAGGGAGAAGGTCAATGAAAAATTAGAAATCACTAACATTTCAGTAAACCCTAACAAGAGTGACAACTTTCAGTGTATAATGTTTTTGTCAATTTGATGGAAACTTTATTTTTTCATTTGCATTGCTTTATGTTTTTTTTGCTTAACAGATTGGGCACCTTGAGATATCACAATTCCACATTAAAATTATAGGGTAACAGTTTTAAATCTGCATGCAATTATTTCATGAATAGATAATAATTAATTTCTTAAATGAAAAAAAACTAATTTGAATATATTCATAAACACTAAAATCATAAAATAATTCTTTATTGTAAATGAATAATGAAGACTAACACAACCATTTATTTTATTACAACTGAACTACAATGTCACATTATTAGATGTATTTTTAAAGATGAGTGGAGCATGCAAGTTCTAAGCTCTTGTTTGGTATAAAAACATATGTTACTTTACATAGTACAAATACAAATGTAAGCATCAAGCTTCTGCTAGACCGCTGGTGATAATGTAATACAAATGTCTCTTTGAAAATAAATGCATGGGACTTGCCTAGTAGGCCATGGGCACTCAAAATAAATGCACGGGGCTTTCTTAGCCAACCATGCTAGGGAAAGGGGAGCTATGAAGATACAAAATGTACTTATCCCCTTTGAGAACTAGAGTCATGCAGAAGATGAGGTGTAGTAAAATTGCTCCCATCTTCTACTTGTAGCCTCCATGCACTGGGATAGGACTTATCTCCATCAGAGCTCCTCATCCTCATTTAAAACCTGTTTGAGAAATCAGGTCAACCAAATCAACTTATTTTCAATTCCACCCATTCTAAATTTGAAGGAAATTAGTCTTTTACTTTATAATTACATAACTAGAGGCAGGAGAATTTAGAGTATCCCCAATAATACCACATCATCTTCTTCCTAAATCCTTATTAACCCTAAAAAATAAAAATCCTTATGATACTATCCACTATCACTATCCCTATTTATAGGCCACTAGTGCCGCTACAAGCCTAATTTGCACAAACTAAAAAACTAACTTAATTGATTCGTGTAACTTAAGCCTTACATGTACAATTAATTTTTTTAATTTGATTGACGTTTGGCTACATGTAAACTGTACCTCAAGCTGACAAGTTGTCAAAATTGCTATTGCCACTCAAACCACAAATGATATGAAATCATTACAAATATTATTTCATTAAAGCTATGAGCTATCCAATCAATCACTTCAGATGTTCATATGGAATTAATCACCACCTGCAATACGACTACTCGACTTTCTTCAAAAAGATTAAAAATTTCAATTAAATGAAATGTAGTACGTCGAGGCATTGAAAAGAGAGAATGAGTGATGAGTGATAAGCCTTGATCTTGCCACGTGTCCACATCTAATGGTTCTAGTGTTATTCTGAAGGTTTCAATTCACAAGTCTAGTGCTTCAAAGATTTACTTCTGGAATGCAACTACAACCATCCATCAAAAAATTATCGAATGGTTGTGGTTATATTGATTTGTGTTGACATTTGGCTACATATATGAAATATCCTTCACACATATTTCCTTCATTACTTTGGTTTAGGGATTGTATTATAAATTATTTTATAAGGTTGATAATCTAGCCTTGTTTGGCCTTTACATCCTTTGTGTAAAATGTTCTTAAGTTTTTAAGCCCCGGTCCTTCGTTCTTCTTAGGCGGTCCCTCTTTTAAAACAAACTTTATGCACATGCATATTTTTGCCACTTAAGTTCTTGTATCACTCATCACAAAAATCCTTCAACCCATCGTGTTCATTACCACGATGAGCAATGAGCCTTGATCTCGCCACTTGTCTGCATCTAACAGTTCTAGTATTATTCTAGAGTTTTTAATTTGCAAGTCTAGTGCTTTAGAGATTTACTTCTGGAATGCAATTACAACCGTCCATTGAAAATTCATCAAATGGTCATGGTTATATTGATTTGCGATGACATTTGGGTACATATATGGAATATCCTTCACACTTATTTCCTTCATTACTTTGGTTTTGGGACTGTATTATAAATTATTTTATAAGGTTGATAATTCAACCTTGTTTGGCCTTTACATCCTTTGTGTAAAACATTCTTAAGTTTTTAAGCCCTAGTCCTACGTTCTTCCTAGGCGGTCCCTCTTTTAAAACAAAATTTATGCACGTGCATATTTTTGCCACTTAAGTTTTTATATCACTCATTGCCAAAATCCTTTAGCCCATCGTGTTCACTACCGTGATGAGAAGTGAGCCTTGATCTTGCCACGTGTCTGCATCTAATGATTCTAGTGTTATTCCAAATTTTTCAATTTGGAATTCTAGTGCTTTAGAGATTTATTTCCAGAATGCAACTACAATCGTCCATCGAAAATTCATTGAACGATCATGGTTATATTGATTTGCACTGACATTTCACCACTGAATTTTTTTTATTAGTTTGAGATTAGGTTTAATTGGCTAATGTTTTTTCTTATTCATTTCAAAATAGGTTTAATTTGCCAATGATTTTTTTTTTTTGGTTTGAAAAAAAGTTTTAATTTCCAACAAAATTGTTTTTTCTATTTTGAAAACAAGTTTAATTTGCTAATGGAAATACTTTCTAGGTTTGAAAATAGATTTTAATCACCAATGAAAATATTTTATTAGTTTACAAAAAAATGCAATTCGCCAGAATTTTCCATAGACTTCTAGCGATTAGAAAAGATTTGCCAATTAAGATTATTATTTTTTCTCAAAAAATGAAAAAAAATTCCACTAAAATTAATATTTTTATTGGGAAGTATACAAGATTTGCTAGGTTTTTACACCTTCGCTAAGGGGGGGTTTCTTAAAGTTATCCCTGCATAGTAGTACCTGAAATGCTTAAGGAGAAGGGAAAAAAAAATGAGGGTCATTAAAAGTAGATTGAAAGAGGTGATAGACTGACAAAAGAGTTATGCCAACAAGAACTGAACTCTTAGATAGGTCATAATAGGGGATAAATTTTTCTTGAGAGTTAAACCTCGTAAAATTTCTATTGATTTTGGAAAGTCTTCCAAGTTGGTCCCAAGATATGTGGGACTATTTGAAGTCTTGGAAGTGATTAGCCTAGTTGCTTATAAACTAACTCTACCACTTGCTTTGGCTGGACTTCATAATGTGTTTCATGTTTCCTTAGTTAAGCCATATCATCCTAATGTGACACATGTACTTGACTAGAAATCCTTGCAGGTACATGATCTAGGAATGGTGCTAGTGGAGCCCATTAGAATCCTAGATAGATGCAATGTTAAGTTGCAAACCAAAGATATTGCCTAGTTTAAGGTCCAATGGGACTAGTACTCAGAGGACAATGCTACTTGGGAGAATGCAGAAGAAATAGAACACTCCTTTCCATATTTGATTTCTTGAGAAAGAAGCTTTAATAATTTTGTTTAAATTTTTTTGGATTGAGATATTATGGTATTTCATGCTTTGAAATTTTGATGTTGAAATAGACATATATATTTTGATGTGATGTTGAATTAGACATACATATTATTATGTGATGTTGAAATAGACATATATATTCTGATGCGATGTTGAAATAGACATGTATGTTCAAATTTGATATGATGTTCTTTTATTTTGAATTACTAGATATTAGGAAAATGTCTCTTCCAAGAGGGGAAAGATGTTATAGTTCCCAATTTTATTGCATATTTATTATAATATGGTAAATTGAATTATTGAAGAAATTCAATAAATATTAAATGGAGATTTTGGAATTTTCAAAAATTGAATGAAAGAAGTTGATTGATGTTGACTTTGCAAACTTTTGGAAATTATCTTATATGTTACCAAGAATTGAATGTTACTGATAAATTTGCAAGTGCAAGTGTGTGCAATTGTAGGGTGACAAGTTGAAGGATGAGAACACAATTGAAGTAGGATTGTTTATCTAGATCGAACAGCAAGCTAGTTGGAATCTAGGTGCACACACCACAAATGGCATGATAACTTGCATTTGAATTATTTTGCACATATAAAAGAATGTAAATTCATGACTTGAATGTTTCAGTTAATGAAAATGAATGGCTTGTAGATTAAATTGTCTACTCAAACTCTATGTTTTGAAGAAAATGAAAGTAAGTATTGGATGAGATATGCTATGGTTTTCTTGTGTCTATGGTTAGTCTTGGCCCCTCTTGCATCATACTGTGCTCTTTGTGCAAGATTTTTCTCTTTTCCTTTGTGTACAACTGCATTTACTACGATTTTTTGTTTTAATATGCCGTCAATTGGCTCTAACCCAACAATTCATGCTGGTGTTAGCGGTTCAATGACTTTGCTTAATGGATCCTCCTTTGAACAAACAACCATAAAACTTTGTTCTAAAAGTGTTTCATGAGGAAAGTATTTTGACTCCCCAACTAATGTGGTTTTACCTTTGCCTGATTTTGATTATACTTTCCAATGGCTTGAGCAACATACCCTTGTTGGGTATTTTGTTGGGAGGACTCCCCCTGAAAGTGTGCTTAAATAATGGGTCAATAAGGCATGGATAACTTATGCGGTTCGCCTTGATATGGTCCAAAATTTAACCAAGGGTTTTTTCTGTTCTGCTTTGTGGAGGTCAATCATGTTTAGGAAATCCTAAACCATGGTCCTTGGTATGTCAGGTCTTCTCTGTTGGTTTTCTAGTTGTGGGCCCAAGACTTCGCTATCTTGGATGACACCAAGTTGCAGGTCTTGGTCTGGATTGAGTTTCCAGGTTTTCCTTTGCCTTGTGTGCCTTTTCTAACTCATATTGTGTCCTATCTAGGGAAGGTCATAATTTGTATTGAGCCAGAAAGGTTTTTCCAGGCCCGACCCCAAAAATGGGTCTGTGTCGAAGTGGACCTTTCACAAGATTTGAAGGACTCCATTGATATTCAAATTGAATCTCTTTGGCATAACCAGAAGGTCACTTATTTTAATTTGTCTAACACATGTTATAGATGTCAGTCTGCAGACCATAAGATCAAGGACTACCCTTTGGCAGTGCCTCATACTCCTTCTCTGCCATGGGAGTCTAAAAAGCCATGTCAGACAGATAATTCTATTGCCAAACTTGAAAAAAAATGGACCACAGTCGCAAGCTGTAAAAATAAGTCTAGTGGCTTTGGGATTTCTTCCAAAGTCCTTGAGCCAGCTAAAAATGTTTTAAACCCTTTGGAAAAGGGGAAAGAGGCTTTGGTTGGGGCTCATAGTATTCCAACGTGACCTAGGCCGAAGGCTATGCCTCAGCTTGCTATCATTATGATAACACAGTTGAATGCTTCTCCTCCCATGTAGGGAGCTCAAAGTTGGTCTCGTAGTCCTTCTCCACCATTAGAAGAAGGTGAGTTTGTGTAGGAGAAACATATATTTTCTTCTCTGAATGTTCAAATTGGGTCAGTTCCACCAGAGTTTTTACAAAATCGCTTCTCTACTCTGAGTGAAGAGGAGTCGAACTTCGATGATATGGAGGAGTTTCACTCATGAATTTCCTCTCATGGAATGTTCGAGGTCTAACATACCTCTCCATAAAGTATTCTATTAGGGATAATTTACAAAAATATTCTAGTATTGAAGTGCTTTGTCTCTAAGAAGTTAAAATTATTGGTTTTTTGCTCATGTCAACTTGTTGCTCTATTGGGCTAGCCAGTGAAATGTTTTGTACCGATCATGAAGCTAGGGGTGGTAGAGCTATCACCATTTTTTCCATATGGTGGAATGCTTGTGTGGTTGACCACGGATCTGACCCCACACACCAGCTCATCTGGATCCTTCTCAACATTAATAACAGTTCCTTTGGGATTATTAATGTTTATGCTTCTAATGATGTTATGGAATGCTCTATGCTTTGGTGTTGGATTGCTGATTCATTGCTAGTTGCTACTTGGTTATCGTGTGGGGATTTCAATATGGTTGAGATGGCATATGATAAAGATGGCACTTTTCCATTTAGATGGAAAATTGGCAAATAAGAGGCATGGTTTTATATGTGTAATGAATTGGGTCTCTTTGATCCCAATATTGGTTGCCGCCATTCTCATTCCCTTTGGAAACACTTGGTGTAATTCCAAGGCTGGCTCTGAAAGGATATTTAAGCACCATGATCGTGCCATGATCTCGGCTCAATCTTTCTTCTCTTTTGACAACTCTTTGCTCCTAGTTAAGCTGTTAGTTGATGTGACTTTTTCAAATCATTTCCCCATTTCTTTTCACATTGAATGGGAGACAAGACAACCTCAGGCCTATAAGGTGTAGTTCTTTTTGAACATGTCTCTGCTTTCACATAAGCCCACACTGGACCACATTCACAGGGTCTAGAATTTGGAGTGTATGCCACCACATAATAAATGTTGGATTAATTGGTGGAATGATGTTATCACTTGCACAACTAGGTTTCTTCACATTTATGGGCACTAGTTGGCCATTTTTCATTGACGGTCTTAAGAGGCTACCATTGCCAACCTACGCTTAGCTATTGAGGCTCTAACAACCAACCATTTCTCTCCATCATTGCAATTCAGGGTGGTGGAGTTAAGGCACAAAAAATAAGTTGCAGATAATTATGCTGCCAGAGGTGCACAAATTAAAGCCAGATTAAACTAGTTAAAAATTGGCGATCGTGCCTCAAAGGAGTTTTTTTTGGCCCTATGTGCAAGACACTCTTCTGCGGGCATAAAAAAATAAAGGATGGAATCCAAGTTCTTTTTGAGCTACTTGATATTCTCCAGGACTTTTTCAAGCATTATGAACAAGTTTTCGCTGCCCAAGATTACATGTCAGAGTGCTAGGAAGCCCTTTAGGATTGCCTTGTTGTTGTGCCAAATAGGCTATCTTTAGCCTAGAAAGGTTTTTTTGAGCAGTTGCTCATTGTTGAAGACTTGAAGGAAGTTGGAAGTTGTTCATACCATGATGGATGACAAGGCCCTAGGTGTTGATGGCTTCCCCTATGAATTTACAAGGTCCTTTGGGATTGTGTTGGGCAAGATTTACATAAAGCCTATCTTGAGGCTTTTCATTCCAAAACTATGGGTAATATAATTAATAAAGAAAATATTAAATTCATACCTAAGCTTGGAGGTCTTGAGGACATCTACATTTGGAGACCTATCACGCTCCTCAATGTCTCAAAAAATTATTGGTAAAGCTTTGGCTCTGAAGATTCGCCATCTTTTGCCTCAGATTGTGCACCCAGAGAAAATTGGTTTCATTAAACCCAAATTTATTTTGGAAAACATTATTACCATGTGAGAAGGTATGGAGTGGGCTAGGCATTTGTACCCGAAATCCATTTTTCTCAAAATTGATTTTACTAAAGCCTATGACCGCATTTAGTGACCTCATTCTTGCGATGTTGAAAGCCTTGGGGTTTGGTCCTAACTTCATTCAAGTTGTCCAAATATTTTTCTCAGATTCCTTTACTTGTATTGCCATTAATGATTGCCATTCTTTTGCTTTTGGTCTTTTGTACTCTATTCAACAATGATGTCTGCTTGATCCTTCTCTTTATGTGCTTGCTGCTAAAGGATTTGGTTATTTACTGTCCAATGTGATTTCTCAACAATGTGTTAGAGGAATTTTCCTACCTAACTCCCAGGCTCAACTATTAATGGCCATTGTGTTGACGATTCTTTCCTCACCCTCTTGGAGGAAGAGAATAATATTAAGTTGGCTCTTGAATTCCTTCATATTTTTTTGTCTTGCATCTGGTTCTGCCAGTCAATGGCATAAAACTTTGTGTTATAGGTAGTCTATTCTACCTGCTCCTCACTGGCTTCAATAGTATGGTTGGAAATGGATTGGGCCAGGGGATATATTTTAGTTTTTGGGAATTCCCTTCACCTTCCAGGCTTCTCCAACTAAGTTGTGGCAAGCTGTGCTCTCTAGGATTGAGCAAAAGTTGGCCTATTGGATTACCAAGCCTCTTTCTTTAGCAGGAAAATTTCAAGTTTGTTTTAAGATTCTAGTTGCTACACATGTTTATTAGTCCTCTTATTGGGCTCCTTCTAAGCCTTCTTATGCCAAGATCGAAAAGCTTCTTCATGACTTTCTTTGGGCCTCTATGGAGTCTCATAAAGGGTTTCACTACATTTCCTAGGATTTCTATTGCTTACCCAGATACTCTGGAGTCTTGGGATGCTCTCCACTCAAAGACAAGGGACCACCTTGTGTGTGAAATGGATTATTAGAGCCCTTACTGGAGATGAAACTTGGAAAATTCTCCTTAGGCATTGCATCTAATCCAGCTTCCCTATTCACAGAACCTCTTGGAAGGGGATTGGATTTCAAACCCTTCTGGTTATGAAGGAACTAGTCCAAATTGTGGGAAATTTCATGGCTAAGAGCATTTGGAGAGCTTGGGAAGTGGTTGATCCTTTGCTTTGTTGGGCTGGCTCTAGCTTCTGGGATGGGCTTTCGCTCAACTAGCAAAAAATTTGGTGGTTGCCCCTTTTTTCTAGCAATGGTCAACCATTAGCCAATCACCTTGGCTTAAGGTGCTAAGGTTCCACAAGAAAGGCATTAAATTTTTTTAGCATGTGCTCCACAAACCCACAATGCACATTATGCCATGGGAAGATTTTCGTGCTTGTTACAGTCTCCATAACTAGGATTGTGATACTTATGATGGTCTAGTGAAGGCTATTCCTATAGATATGTTGCATAAAGTGGAAATTCGTGGGACCAAACCTTGGTGGAAGGATTGGAAGTGGTGCCTAGACACCCCTTTCAGGGATTACAAGCCTAGGCTTGGCTATAGGTGGATTTCACCACATTTCCTATGATTGAAAGTCTGAACTAGAGGTGGTTTCTTCAATCCTCTACTCATGTCTAGCGAAAAAGATTCTCTGCCACTTGGTCTGCAAGTTTTGAGTTGAAACTTGCCCGCTTTGCTCGACCTGTGGGAAAGTTGAGTCTTTTAAGCATCTCTTTTAGTTTTGCACTAGACCTCAGTAGTATTGGAATTGGATTCATGACTTCTTTCGGCCTTTCAGACCGAAGCCCTTCTCCTAGCATATGGTTTTGTTGGGAGATTCTCCCAGGCTTCCTACTAAGTATACCCAGCTTTGGCACACTTTTAGGGTGGAAATCCTCTTCAATATTTGGAAAGATAGAAATTATTGCATATTTTCTCACACTCAAATGGATAAGAATGTTTCTTTGTATTATAAAGCTATTATTTGCTCTAACGTGCTCTTACAGATACAAGTTCAAGCAAAAAAAAATGTACTTGAGGTGGATACCTTTAGGTGCTTCTGGATCATTGGGCCAATGCCCCATGTACTATGGTTCGGGTGCCCTATTTTCCCACCTCCTCTCATGGTTGGTCGCCCTCTGAGGGTCAATAGTGGAGTGTCTTTTCTCGCCCCTACTCTCAACCTACTCTTTGACGTGGTTCCCACCCTCCTTGGTGGTCTTGTTCTCCTCCTCTACAAGTTGGACAGGGATGGTCCTCTGGAGGAGTTGCAGGGAGTAGTGGTGGTAGTTACGGGTGGCCCTTTGATACTACTCTTGGTAGTGGCTCTAGTTGGCGAGAATCTGGTAAATGATTTCTACATTTGGCACTTGGAATCTTGCCCCAATGTGAGGAAGATAAAGAGAAAGAAAAAAAAGTTGATGATGGCTTGGGTCCTCCTCCTGAAGTCACTCCAGACCCTGCTGATGTAGGGGGGAAAAGATGGATGACAGAGACCTCCTAGCTCTGTAGCACTACTCTGGTCACTTGATGGCCTTTTTATTTTACATGTTTGTAATGTTTATGGATTTTTGGGCTAGGCCCAAGTGACTCTGGTTTTTGGTTTTCTGGGCTCTGCCCATGTGACTCTCAGGGTGTGCCTTCTTACCACCAGCCCTTTTTTTTATGGATATGTAACTTTATCTTTATTAATAATATAGATAGCTGCCTATTCATAAAAAAAGTAAGTATTGAAAAAAAATTATTTTAGTTTACGTATATGAAAGCTCGAGATGAGATTTAAAAGTTCCTTTCTTAATTCAAATGATAGCATAATGGAACTTATAAGCCATTCCAAAGCAAACATCTTATACATGAATGCATATGTAAATATATATACATGTATGCAAATAAAAATTCAAATACATACATACATACATATATATATAAATGTATATATACATTATTTGAATACATGGTAAGTAGAATGAAATCAAATAAATACATATACATATATATATACACACATACATATACAAATATACGAACATATATTTATATTTAAAATTCATATCGAATTCAAATTCAATAACCAATACATTCATATTGGACTATGTGGGAAATCAAGCAACAATCTTGAAGGCAACCCACAATGGACATTGCCTATAGAAATCATAAAGGCAATATTCAAAAAATAGAGGCTGACAACTATGGCAGGAAAAGCCATAACAATAACACCCAACCAAATGCAAAAAAATGTTTTTTGTTTCCATTTTAGAATGAATAGTGGGAAGGAAAAAGAATAGAAAAATTGGGGAAAGAATCAACCAGTAGCAAGGAAAAAAGCAGAGAAAAGGTAAAAGTGATAGAAAAATTAGATGCAAGCTTCATTCAAAAGCTCGTTTATTAAGGTAAATCAATTTCCATTGAAACAAATTCGATTTTAATATCTTTATTTTTGGTAGTCACTACATTTTGAAGAAAATTTGATAAGCACAATAAAATGTATTCCTTGTGACTGTGTACGACCTTGAGCCGCGTGTAGTCTTTGAACAACCACCTCTTTGGGTTGTGTGGCCTACGACCTGCTTTGTAAAGAAGTGTCTTTGATGGAGTCTTATCGGCTAGACCAAGGCTTGCAACCTTTAAGGGTGTGAATGTCATGTTAGCTCACATAGTTATGTTAGCCAAATCATGGCAATCAAACTTTTATTTTGATCAAATATGTTTTTCATTGTATGTATTATTGTAGTGGTTTGAATGTCGAACCCATGTAAGATGTATAAACTCTATGTTTACATTCAAACATATGATTTGTGTTTTCATTTATATTGTTTCGCCCTTCCATTATCGACTAGGTCGAAATGGTAAGAGGGTTAAGTTTATTTCTCAAAAATATGATCAATGTTTGCATATAGAGGTCACCATCGATTAGAGGAAATGATGGAATGATAAGATTTGGTTTCATTTAAAACCATGAAATGTATGATCTTCATGATCGATAGGAATTTTTCCTTGGAAAAGATACAAAAAAGAGTCTATATGTCAAAACATGTATATGATATAGACCCAACAATTTCTTTGGGTAAACTTGAACACGACTTGTTGTTGGTTGGGGAAAGAATGAACCTGTCATGTAAAAGGGTAGTCATTTTTAGAGCTACCAAGAAGGCTTTGAAAATGGTCATTAAAAGGGCGTGGGTTAAGAAAGAAACCCTGGTAACCTTAGAGTTAAGTATGGATGCCTAGTTTCAAATTGATGAGTATGTCAAACCAGTTTCATTATAATATTTACATAATTACTCACGAAGTTTTAAATATCATTTATATGGAATAATGGACATTCTATTAGCCTAATTTTTTAGAGTAAAATTAAATGTCTTTGTTTGAAATGAAAGATGAGATAGTTGTAGACAATATTTTTACTAGTAAACATCATTGTTATTTCTTTGTTCATTGAGATAAAACTCATTCTATTTTAAAAATAGTGAATGTTCTATTGGAAAATAATATTTTCTATCATTAAATGAATCTGTTTGGTTTAAAACAATAATGTAATGATGAAGACAATGAATAATCTTTTGTAAACAACACTGTTTTATTGATTAAGTTATCGTTGTAGCCGAAAACAACCTTTCTCAATAAACTATTTAGTTGAAACAACGTGATATAGATGTAAACAATGAATGTTCATATGTAAACAAATTGTTTTATAACTATTTAGTAAGAAACAATACTTGTCCTATTTAAACAATGAATGTTCATATGTAAAAAAATTGTTTTTATAATTGTTTAGTAGGAAACAATACTTGTTCTGTTTAAACAATGAATGTTCATATGTAAACAAATTTTTTATAACTGGTTAGTAGGAAATAGTCCTTGTTCTATTTAAACAATGAATGTTCTTATGTAAACAACAATGTTAGAGTATCACGAATGTGAGAATGCAATAAAAATATGTGTGAAACTGTTAGCATAGACTTGTTCTGATTCTTTATTTTTGACAAAGAAACGTCAAATGGAATACTCTTTTAAGATTGCAATCTGAATTAATGTTTATTTTAGAATGCATACACAAATTTTAACATAAGTAGGCACATATATGTGTATGCACATAGACTTCTTCTATGCACATACACATACTTGTGACATACCTTATTTTGTTTTACTACATTTCTTTTAGAAGGAAAATGCTTATGATGAAAAGTAGAAAATAGTCGTAAGAGTGATATGACTGATTGTTGAACTACTTTGTGAATCATAAATCTGATTTCTATTTAGAGAGTAAATTAGTATTTTGATTCTTCTTTTTAAGATATTTTTGAAAGAGTGTTTTAATACGTGAACAAAATGATGATACCTTAGTTGACTAGAGCACCTCAGGGTAGATGTTGCTAGAGGGTAGATAGCTGTTATAAGATATTGTATAGGAGAAACTTACCTTCTGGGACGAGTGCCAAAATGGAGTTCAAAGAGTATAGGTTTGCTTTACCAAAACCTTTTGGTTGTTATTGTTACAACATATTTATTATGCTTGGCCAAGAAATATAGTTCATTATGTATGTATGAACTTTGTGATCTCACTCTCTGCCATTCCTAGCATAGATCTTGCATTTATTTTCTAACTTGTAGATAGAAATTGCATGTTGATGTATGGGCATGCACTAGATTCCACCTTGTAGATTGTTCTCTTGCTAAAAGGTCAGGAATTATTCAAGTCAGAAGAATACTAGGGAAACGTAAGCTTCATGGTTGGGCGGTAAAGTGCTTGAACGATGTTCTCATCCTCCAGTGGAGGCGAGCATCAAGAAGAACCTTAGTTGTTCACAAGACTATTTTATTCTAAGATGTAACTTGATGTAATGCATTCATGTATATGATGTAAGGTGTACAATCTAATGAATTTGTGGGCTTAGGAGCCAATTCAAACCTAATATTGTAATTTGACTTTTGAAGTGAATATATGAATCTTTGACTCATTTTAAATTGACGTGTAGCTATGATTGACTTTAGCCACTAGTTATGTCTTTTTAATTTGGAGTATATTCATGTGTCATTTATAATAATATTAATTAAGTAATAATTTTGAATGGGTTATTATACCTGCTTCTTGGCTTAATCAGCTTATCAAGTCAATAACTTATGTAATACCAGCCCTATTACTTGCTCCAATAGTCTACCATGGCACTTGTAAATGCAACCTTTGATAAAATTCAATTTTATATAATGATTTGATGGATGTTCATGCCCATTTTACTACCATATGTCTTTTTCTTATGATTTCTAATCCCTATTTCATTTTCCCTAAGGCTCTCTGTCATGTAACAAACCTCTCTATATGCTTCATGACATGGTACTTCTAAAAACCATTGTTTTATGTCTGTGTTATAGTATTCCTCTATCTCCTTCCTTCTTTATACTCTATCATTTCACTCTTGAACATTAGCATACCTATTCATTCATACCATTATATCATATTAGGCCTTTGCATTGTTTCCTATTTGTATTTCAACACTTCCCATGACATGTTATATTTGATAGTTGAATGATTATCCTTGATCATGGTGGTAATCCTTTTGGAATGACTGTCCCATGCTTACATTTAATTTTCTCCTTTTTTTATCCTTGAGAATGGTGAATGTTGTGTTGATTTTGACAACCAACCATTATGATTTTTTTGTCTCTTAGCTATTCTTTGAAAACCTCACCTAACACCTTTTCAAACTCTACCCTAGCTTCCTTTATAGGGACTGACAACATCATTATTTGATTGCTACTACTATTATTATAGAAAAACTACCTTTTCAACAATCATATGACACCATTATCATAGGTATGACTTTCCATTTTCATACTTTGATATTTCATAGTCATTTACTCTTTTCATCGTATTGACCATACACCTTTGATGATGAAGAGTGCTTCTCATGACTATCCTTAAGGTTGTTACTCCATCAAGCATTTCTTTTTGTTATATTCACCTTCATGATAATACTGTCCTTGACTTTATTTTCTAATAAACATTTTTCCTTTTGACTGCCATAATGAATTTCATTGATAGGACTACCCTAGGAAGCAAGGCATGTCCTCTTTTCATGGTTGTCATCATAAAGGACTGTCATAGATTGTTAAAGGTTTCCTTTAATAACTTTTTCCTTTTTGTCCTTATGATGACTATTCATTACATACCACTATCATAGGTCTGCTCTACCTTCTACTTTACCACAACTCTTGGCTGCTTCATGAATTTATCACTATCCACAATTGATTCAAGCCCCTTATCATATACTAGATTGTTGTTATAACCATCTCTCTATAACCTATTGAAGCAATCACTAGTTTTCATTTTGTGTATCTTCATATGCTTGTCCAAAATTCAATCTCAATAATATAGGCTTCTCCTCATTCACTTTTAACGTTTAAAGCTTCAACATTTTCCCATTATCATGATGACTACTCTATGCTTGAGTGTAATTAAATTGCCTTTTAAGGGGTACTTGATTGAGTTCATGTGATTAGATTTTTGGAATGTCATTGATAGGTTTACCATGTTCAATATTTTACTATTATTCTTTGATAGATTTTTTCCAAGCATGCATAGCTTGTTCAAAAGCACTTGTTTTAGGATTTTAGCCATAGTAGCAAGGCACTAAACTATTTAATTAAATGCTTTGGTAGACATGTATGAAAAATGTGGTAGCATAGACAAAGCAACAAACTATTCCATAAAATGCCTTGAAGAAATGTGGTCTCATCATGATGGTATGCCATGAAAATCCATATAGCAACAAGGCAACAATATGGATTTTCATGGCATTCCATCACCACATGACCACATTTCTTTCAGGAATTTTTTCAAATAGTTCACTGCCTTTTCTATGTTGTTGCTTACTATTATGCTTTGATAGATTTTTTGTAAGCATGCATAGCTTGTTCAAAAGAACCTATTTTAGGATTTTATCCTTAGTAGCAAGGCAGTGAACTGTTTGATAAAATTCTTTGGTAGACACGTAGGAAAAAGGTGGTAGCATAGTGAACTGTTTGATAAAATGCCTCAAATAAATGTGGTCTCATGGTGATGGAATGCCATGACAATCCATATTGTAGTTGTTGTACTATGGATTTTCATGGCATTCCATCACCATGAGACCACATTTCTTTGAGGAATTTTATCAAATAGTTCACTATGCTACCACCTTTTACATATGTGTCTACCAAAGCATTTTATCAAATAGTTCACTACCTTGCTGCTATGGCTAAAAGCCTACAAAAGGTTCTTTTGAATAAGCTGAGCATGCTTGCAAATAATCTACCAAAGCATAATAGTAAATATGGATTGTCATGGCTTCCAACACCATGGATAAATAGTAAATATGGATTGTTGAAAAAATATATCAAAGCATAATTCTAAATATAGATTGTCCTTACATTCCAACACCATGGTCTTGGAATTCCATGACAAGCCATATACAAGCATGACAAGCCATAGACAAGCAATAGAAACAATTCATTACCTAGTCTATGGCTTGTCATGGCATCCCAATCACCATGGTATTGCAATGCCATGACAATCCATATTTACTATGATGCTTTGATAGTAAACACCCAATTTTTTCCAACAAGCATATACATGCACAATATGATTGGAAGTTGGAAAACACAGTGTGAGGTGAGTATATGTCTACCAAAACACATTGGAAATCCATAGATCTAATGAACCATACATAAAAATAGTTCATTGCCTTGTCTATGGCTTGTCATGGCATTACAATCACCATGGTGTTGCAATGCCATGACAATCCATATTTACTATTATGCTTTGATAGTAGACACTCGATGTTTTCCAACAAGCATATACATGCATATTATGATTGCAAGTTGGAAAACACACTATGAGGTAAGTATATGTCTGCCAAAAAACAATGAAACCCATAGATAAGAAATAATAAATAGAAATAGTTCATTTCCTCATCTATGGCTTGTCATGCAATTCCAACCCACATTGTGTTGGAACACAATGACAATCTAGATTTACTATTATGATTTGATAGTAAACACACAATGTTTTCCAAAAACCATATTAATGGATAGTGTGATTGCAAGTTGGAAAACATAGTGTGAGGTGAGTATATGTTTGCTAAAACACAATGCATTCCATAGATAAGAAATCATACATAGAAACGGTTCATTTCCTTGTCTATGGCTTGTCATGTCATTCTAATCACCATGGTGTTTGAATGCCATGAAATTCTAGATCTACTATTATGCTTTGATGTGATAGTAAACAAACAATGTTTTCCAACAACCATATACATGCATTCTATGATTGCAAGTTGGAAAACATAGTGTGAGGTGGGTATATGTCTTCCAAAATACAATGGAAATCCATAGATAAACAATCATACTTACAAAAAGTTCATTGCCTTGTCTATGGCTTGTCATGGCATTCCAATCACCATGAATCCATATTTCTTTGAGGCATTTTTCAAACTATTCACTACCTTGTCTATGTTGTTGCTTACTATTATGCTTTCATAGAAAAGGAAGTGAACTTTTTGAAAAAATGCCTCAAACAAAGGTGGTCTCTTGGAATGCCATGAAAAACAAATGTAATTGGCAGCTACAATTATCACTTTAGTATGAATGAATTAATATCTTTGCGAATAGTATTTGGTTGCATAGGTGGACTTCCCTATAGTTGTGGGTATGGTTTTAGAATATATTATTGATACATCTACTGAAGATGAAAATATATATCTATGAGCCAAACTACATTGCTTGTTAAATAAGGTGTTTCCCATTTTCTAACAAAATTTGGTTAGGGGGTCTCCATCTGCAAATATCACTCTAATTATAATCATATATCTACAACTATCACTCTAATTATCTACAATTATTTTGGAAAAAATAGTGGGAGATAAGTATGTCTACCAAAACATAGTGGTAAGCCATACATAAGAAATAATACATAGAAACACTTCATTTCCTTGTCCATGGCTTGGCATGGCATTCCATTGACAATGACACCACATTTCTTTTAGCCATTTTTTCAAACAGTTCACTGCCTTGTCTCTACTACTGCTTACTATTATGCTTTCATAGACAAGCCAATGAACTATTTCAAAAAATGCCTCAAACAAATGTGGTCTCATGGAATGCCATGACAAAAAAATACAATTTCCAACTACAATTATCACTCTAGAATGAAGAAATTAATATATTTGAGAATAGTACTTGGTTGCGCAAGTGGAGTTCCCTATAGTTGTGGGTATAGTTATTACCATTGCAATGTGAAGTAACTGCATAACTGCGTTTAGGTTGACTATGGAAAAAAACTATAGTGTAATTTAAAAATTTTCATCTATCTATCAACATCTACTTATTATTTATGCAATGTGAAGTAATGCTTTTGGTTTGAAAGATTTGTAATGCAATGAAATGGAAATCACTAGGTGTTTATAAAACTACAACTTGCATCACAACATACCCAAACCCTCTTGGTTTTTAATCCTATATATGTATGTGTGCATTACAACTAACAAGAACACTGATTTCTTTCTATTATCGCCAATAATGAGTAAACTTGTTCAAAGTGGTGAAACATAGAGTGTTAATGGTTCTTGGAAAACTATGGGTGTTTATAAAATGATGCCTTTCATTACATTCCTAAGGTCTAAATAATAAAATCTTTTAAAGACATTCATATTCTTTTGTAAAATTATAAGATGCAAAACACTGGTTTTTACAAAACCTGCAACCCACTTAATATTTGAAAATAATTTACAAACAAAAATCCTCATAATGTTTTAAAACCCTTTACAACTAACAACCAAAATTATTAGAAACCTCTCAAATCACTTCAAATATTTTTTTTTGTCTCCCCCTGCCTTCAACCTTCCACTTGCAACTCCACTCTCGAACCTTTCACTTTCAACTTGTAGAATGAAAGAGAAAAAAACATAGAGTGTTAAAGGTTGTTGGAAAACAATGGGTTTTTATAAAATGGTCTACATTTCATTACATTCCTATAGTTTTAATAACAAAATCTTTTGAAGATAGTCATACTGTTTTCTAAGATTCCAAGTTCTCAAAACATTGAGATACCTACAACCCACAACAACACACCTATGTACATACAAAAGCACATGAAACCATACATAAAAAACATACAAAATAGAACCCTTCTACATATAGTCAGTTAGAAACCCCTCACCTCAAGTCGGTTGGTTGTCTTCCCTGTTTGCATTGTACCCTTGCTTTCCAACATTTCAATTTCAACCTACAAAATGAGAATACCCAAAACATAAAGTGTTTTCCAAGAACAATACTCATTACAATTTAAAACACACATCACCACCCTTCCTTCCCACATGTGATAGATAGCTTCTCGCATAAGGAAAAAAAATCTAGTGTAATTTGATCACAAGACACCTCCTTGCTTTCCTCACTGTGACGTTTCCTTCCGTATACTGATTTTATCACTTTTATCATCCATCTGGTGGGCCCCGCACTACTCCATCTCATCATATTATGTATGTTTCCATGTATGTTGTTATGTATGTTTTTATGCATTTTTATATGTACATAGGTGTGTTTTTTCTACACTTTAGTCATCTCCATTGCATCCTAGTGTCCAATGGGTACACCAAAGAAGTGTGGAATGTCAATTAAGATAAATTTTGGTCTATATTTTTCATACATTTATGCAGTACATGAAGTCAATTGGTAGACCATTTAGCAAATGATGTTGTTTGTGTAATAAAGGTCTTGATGGAGAAGTAATAGCTTCAAATAAATTATGCATCCACTTATAGGGATCCAAACATGATTGAAATAAAACCTCTAAATTAGGAAGATAATTAGTCTCCATTACCAAAAGACTTGTGTTATGTTTGCAATAAGGAGAGAGGGAGAGAGAAAGGGAGAGCTAGGGATGATAAGAGGGAGAGAGAGAGAAGATATAAATATATAGAGAGGGATAGAGAGGGAGATGGATGGATGGTTAGAGAGAGGGAGACATTTCTAGAGATAAAGGGGGAGAGAGGAACATATAAGTAGAGATGAAGATAGAGAAAAAGAGGAAGAGGAAGACAAATAGATAGAGAGAGAGATAAATACAAAGAGAGATAGGGAGATAGAGAGGGAGAGATAGAGAGGACAAGATAGAGAGATATAGAGGAAGAGGGAGAGATATGTTGAAAATATGTGTCTCAATCTCATAGGCTGGAACCTCTGAAAGAGCCATGTTAGTGTGACATCCATATTGTTTGGCCGACTAGCAGCTTTGGAACCTTGTGAAAAGTTCTAGTCATTGAGACCTAGTTTCAATCTTGCCGAATGGATCTATCACTGTGACATTATGATTGTTGTGACAATTTATATCTCACTCCACCTGAGTTGATCTCTTGCCGACAGTTTAGTGTCAAGTGGTGGTCGGGGAGACTCATGGTGATTGGAGTCATCGGAGTAACTCATATGCTTTGGTATGTAGTCTTATCGATATGTAAAGTCTTCCTGAATGGTTATACCTTGTGTCATTGGTGTAACATGTGACTTCGATAAGAACTCCTGGCGACAATTGGCATGTCTCACCGACAATATTCACTTGGAGTCTTTGGGGTAACATGGAGGCTTCACTATGAACTCTTGGTGACATATGTTTGTCTCACCGATGCTCATCAGGGTAATGTGGAAGCCTCAGTAAGAAGTCTTGCTGATGGTTGATTCTCTCACTGATAGTGGAACATTGCGGTGTAACTTGAAGGCATTAGTATGACGTCTTGGAAAAAGTAGTAAGTCCTACCGACATTGGTGTTTGTTAACAGGTGTCTTCAGTGAGACTCCTAGCGACAAAAGTCTTCGGAAAAAGGTGTGAACATTTGGAGTAACGTCTCAGCAATAACGGTAAGTCTTTCTGATTGTTGGACATTTCAGAGTAACTTGAAGGCTCGGTGTGATCTCTTGGAGAATGACGATAGTCTTGCCGATGGAAATGCTAACGTCTATGTGACTTTGGAACTTTGATATGATGTCTCATCGAAATAAATAGTCTTGCCGATGAGAATGCTGAGGTCGATGAGACTTGTGAACTTAGTATAGCATCTTGCCGATGGTTAGGACTCTTGGCAATAATGACGATCTAGCTTTGTGGCATCGGAGAGACATGGTTAGTGTCTAACCTACATGCAAATACATTGTGAATGTTTTGACCGAGTGATGACTATCCTATGTGGTGATTTTATGACCAATCAGAGAAGCCGAATGGGAATCATTGGAAGTTAGTCTATTGTGGTAGTTCTGTGAGGAAGTTCAATAGACAGGGATGACATGGATATACTCTACAATTATAGATGATGTTCGGTTCGATAGTGGTTTGACGGATTGTTGAATTGAAGTTCGATGAGTGATCAGTGTGTGAATTCAATTATGAGAGCATTGTAACATGAATTTTCTATTAAGGTTGGTCATTGTGAAGGCTGTTGTAGATTGACATCAGAGAGTGAAGCCTGAACTCTGTATGTAATTTCATTATTGTAATACAAAGGGGTTTTTCTTGGTGTGGTGGGTTTTTCTCCCGTAAGGGTTTTCCCATGTAAATCTGGTGTTCATATGTGTATGTTTAATTCTCTGTTTATGTTATCTCTTTCAAGTGCATCTTAATTGGACTGTAATTGTAAAATTTAAAAGGTATCTTTTCATTCTTCCTTGAGGTTTTGACATTAGGAGAGTTGTTTTCACACCTTAGCTTTCCTTACAAGTGGTATCAGAGCCTGGCCAGTTGTGTTATCCTTGTGGTTACGTTGGGTTTTTTGAGTCAATTCTGTTCAGTGGGAGTCTTGTAGAAATTTGGTAATTTGAATTACAGATTGAGATGGATAGCACGTTAGAAAAGATTGAAATAGAGAAATTCAATGGCAGCAATTTTGAGTTGTGGAAACTCAAAATGGAAGATCTGTTAGTGGATCGTGATCTGTGGCTTGCTGTGTCTAGAACGAAACCTACAGGCATGGAGCAAGAAGATTGGGACCTTGTAAATAGAAAGTCTAAGGGGATGATAAGGCTTTGTTTGGTAGACTCTGTTCTTCTGAATGTGCATGAAGAGAAGACTACATCTTCCTTGTGGAAGAGACTGGCATCTATTTATTAGGGGAAGTCCTTGGTGAATAAATTGTTCCTGAGGAAGAAGCTGTACACTTTGAGAATGCATGAAGGAGGGTCTGTAGTTGATCATTTGAACACATTCAACATGTTGATTACACAGTTAACATCTATTGGTGTGAAGATTGATGAAGAGGATCGCTGTATGCTTTTATTGTGTTCTTTGCCAAACTCTTGGGATCACCTGGTGATGGCTATTGGGAGTACAACATCCAATTTCAAGATGGAATATGTTGTTGCTTCTTTGTTATTAGAAGAGATGAGAAGGAAATATTTTGATATGGCGAAGGAGGCTCTTGCTGTTAGAGGAAGATCAAAAGAAAAAGGAAAGAAGAAGGACAAGAAATCAAAATCCAAATTAGAAGGGAGATCAAAGTCTCCTAGAAAGAAGTCCAAGGTGAAATGCTAGAATTGTGGGCAACCTAGTCATGTCCGAAAGAATTGCAAAGAGGAGAAAAAGAAGAAGAAGAAGAATTCTTTTGACAATGATTCTTCTCAGAGTGATGTAGACGCCTTCATTGTAGCCTTGGCTACATAGGCATCATATGATGTTTGGCTAATTGATTTTGAAGCATCTTTCCACATGACATCTCATAGAGACTAGTTCACGAAGTATGAAGAATATGATGGTGGAAAGGTGTACTTGGAAAGTGATTCATCCTTGGAAAGTGATTCATCTTTGGAGATAGTTGGCCGTGGAAGAGTTAGAATCCAATCCCCTGATGGCAGAGTGAAGGGAATCAAGGATGTGATGCATATACCAGGTCTGGCTCGAAATCTACTGTCTGTTAGTAAGCTGAATGATATTGGAGTGCAAGTCACATTCTATGGAAATGGTTGCAAGATGACTAGAGGCTCAATGGTGCTAGCAAGGGGTGATCGTATTGGTACCTTGTACAAGCTGGATGCACATGTTGTTCCATGTAACAATGTCTCTATAAAGTCACAAAAAGCTACTCATGGAGGAAAACAGGAAAATGTTCCTAATTGTGTAAACTCTATGGAAGTTAAACTTCAACAGAAAAGACTATGCTCTAGCATCATAGGCTAGGCCACATTGGAGAGAGGTTTAAAAACCTTGAAGAATAAAAACCTAGTTGAGGGGCTTGATGATTGTAACATGAATTTGAATTCTGTGAGCATTGTATATATGGAAAACAACACCGTGTTTCTTTTTATTCCAGTCCTCATAAATCTTCTAGTTTGCTAGATTATATTCATTCTGATGTATTTGGTCCAGTGAATGTTCCTTCTTTATCTAAGTCAAGGTACTATGTATCATTTATTGATGATTATTCAAGAAGAGCATTTGTCTATTTTTTGAAAAGTAAATCAGAAGTGTTCAGTCGATTTAAGGAATTTAAGAACCTTGTAGAAAATCAAACTGGAAGAAAAATAAAATGTTTAAGGACTGATAATGGGGGTGAATATTGTTCTGATGAATTCAAGAGGTACTGTAAAGACCATGGGATTAAAAGACATAAGACTACACTTTATACTCCACAACAAAATGGAGTTGTAGAAAGGTTCAATAGGACAGTGATGGAGAGAGCACGAAGTATGCTGAGTAGTGCTAGCTTGGAGGAGAATTTGTGGGCTGAGGCTGTTGCTACTGCATGTTACTTGATAAATCGTTCTCTAAATTCTGCTCTTGTTGAAAAAACACCTTTGGAAGCGTGGTTTGGTAAGAATCCCTCTTTAAGACATTCATGTTTTTGGCTGTGAGGCATATGCATATGTGCCGAATGAGAAAAGATCTAAGTTGGAGAACAAGGCTGTCAAATGTATTTTTATTGGTTATAGTGTTGGTATAAAAGGATACAAGCTTTGGAATCCTGATACGGAGAAGGTTCTGTATAGTAGAAGTGTAATATTTCGTGAGCTGAAGCCTTCTACCTTGGATCTGCAGTCAGAGACAAAGTCAAAAAATAATAAGGATGTAGTTGTCATTCCTCCTACACCAGAGAAAGAGGAATTCAAAATTCAAAATGTACCTGAAACTAAGGAGAGCTCAAGCAGTTTGGAAAGCTTTGAAGAAGAAGAACAACCTCAGCCTCAACAAGTGAGGATGTCAACTTGTGAAAGAAAGTAACCTGATAGGTATGGGTTCTCTTTGATACATTCTACTTGTGCCTATGCTTCGATTTCTAGCACTGATGAGCCTAGGATTGTAAAAGAGGCATTTAAAATGTATGATTCAGACTCTTGGTTGGAAGCCATGAATGAATAAATGGCATCATTAGAAAAGAATGATACCTGTAGTTTTGTTGCCCTTTCCTGAAGGTAGAAAAGTTATGGGTTGCAAATGGGTATTTAAGAAGAAAATAGGTCTAGATGGCAGTGTGGAAAAGTACAAGGCAAGGTTGGTTGTGAAGGGTTATTCTTAGGTAGAGGGAATTGATTATGGAGAAATCTTTTCTCCTGTAGCTATGTTGACATCTATCAGATTTATTTTGTCACTTGCAGTAGTGTATGAGTTAGAGATCAAACAGATGGATGTGAAGACAACATTTCTTCATGGTGATCTTGAAGAAGAGATTTATATGTCCCAACCTAAGCACTTTGTGGAGAAAGGTAAAGAAAAACTGGTTTGCAAGTTAAAGAAGTCTCTATATGGGTTAAAGTAGTCTCCTAGAATGTGGTACCAGAAGTTTGATACTTTTGTATTATCTTTGGGATTTGTAAGATCAAAATTTGATCATTGTGTCTATTATAAAGCTGAAAGTGATCAAGTGCTTATTATTGCTCTCTATGTTGATGATATGCTATTCATAAGCAATAGTAAGCTAATGATTTGTGATCTTAAGTCTCAGTTATCTGCAAAGTTTGAAATGAAAGATCTTGGTGCAACTAGGTATATTCTGGGAATGGAAATAACCAGGGACAGGAAGAATAGAAAACTTTGGCTCAGTGAGAGTAAGTATATCAAGACTATTCTAGAGAGATTTTGTATGAATGACTGCAAGCAACTAGTTGTTCCAATTTTGTAAGGAACAAAGTTATATGTTGAAGACTGTCCAAAATCTCCTACTGAGATGGAGGACATGACTAGTGTACCCTATGCTAGTGCGGTTGGAAGTCTTATGTATGCAATGGTTTGTACAAGGCTAGACATTGACCAAGCAGTGGGAGTACTTAGTCAGTTCATGGCTAATCCTGGAAGGACACATTGGGATGCTGTGAAGAGAGTGTTTAGATATTTGAAAGGGACTTCAGAATATGCTTTGTGTTACCATGGGAACTTGGTTGAATCATAGAGGACTCTCATCATTTGAGGTTATGTGGATTCTGATTGGGCAGGGGACATTGATAGTAGAAGGTCCACCAGTGGATACATTTTCATGATGAATGGTGGTGCAATGAGTTGGATGAGTAAGCAGCAGGCTGTAGTCGCTTTGTCTACTATAGAGGCATAATACATGGCAGCTACAAATGCTTGTAAAGAAGTAGTTTGGCTAAAACATTTGTGTTCTAACATTGGTTTTGATGTAGGGAAAATAACTATCTTATGTGACAGTCAGAGTGCAATTTGTCTGGCAAAGAATCCTACTTTCCATGCTAGGAGGAAACATATAGATGTACAGTACCATTTTGTACGAGATATGGTGGAGGATGGAAAGGTCATTTTGGAAAAAAGTTGATACTCTGGAGAATGTTGTAGATGCATTGATGAAGCCAGTAAGCACATAAAATTTTAGGTGGTGTGCCAGTTCGATGGGCCTTAGTGTCCATGATTTTCAGTAGTTTTGTTGTGCTCTGGAGGTGCCTGTGTGATCTTCGTCAAGTGGGAGATTGTTGAAAATATGTGTCTCAATCTCACAGGATGGAACCTATGAAAGATCCATGTTGATGTGACATCCATATTGTTTGGCCGACTAGTAGCTTTGGAACCTTGTGAAAATTTATAGTCGCTGAGACCTTGTTTCAGTCTTGTCGAATGGATCTATCACTGTGACATTATGATCGCTGTGACAATTTATATCTCACTCCACTCGAGTTGATCTCTTGCCAATGGGTTAGTGTCAAGTGGTGGTCGGGGAGACTCATGGTGATTGGAGTCATCAAAGTAACTCATATGCTTCAGTATGTAGTCTTATCGATATGTAAAGTCTTGCCGAACGGTTATACACTTGTGTCATTGGTGTAACATGTGACTTCAATAAGAACTCCTGGTGACAGTTGGTATGTCTCACTGACAATATTCACTTGGAGTCTCTGGGGTAACATGGAGGCTTTGCTATGAACTCTTGGTGACATATGTTTGTCTCACCGATGCTCATCGGGGTAATGTGGAAGCCTCGGTAAGAAGTCTTGTCGATAGTTGATTCTCTCGCTGACATTGGAACATTGCGGTGTAACTTGAAGGCATCGATATGACCTCTTGGCAAAAGTGGTAAGTCTTGCTGACATTGGTGTTTGTTAACGAGTGTCTTCGGTGAGACTCCTAGCGATTAAAGTCTTTGGCAAAAGGTGTGAACATTCATAGTAACGTCTTAGCGATAGCGGTAAGTCTTGTCGATTGTTGGACATTTCAGAGTAACTTGAAGGCTCAGTGTGATCTCTTGGAGAATGACGATAGTCTTGCCGATGGAAATGCTAATGTCTATGTGACTTTGGAACTTTGATATGATGTCTCATCAAAAGCAATAGTCTCGCTGATGAGAATGCTGAGGTCAATGTGACTTGTGAACTCGGTATAACATCTTGCTGATGGTCAGGACTCTTGGCGATAATGACGATCTGGCTTTGTGGCATCAGGGAGACACGGTTAGTGTCTCACCGACATGCGAATACATTGTGAACACTTTTGACCAAGTGATGACTATCCTACGTGGTGAGTCTATGACCAATCAAAGAAGTCGAATGGGAACTGTTGGAAGTTAGTCTATTGTGGCAGTTCTGTGAGGAAGTTCAATAGATAGGGATGACATGGATGTACTCTACAATTGTAGATGATGTTCAGTTCAACAGTGGTTTGATGGATTGTTGGATTGAAGTTCAATGAGTTATCAATGTGTGAATTCAATTATGAGAGCATTGTAACATGAATTTTCTGTTAAGGTTGGTCATTGTGAAAGATGCTATAGATTGACATCAGAGAGTGAAGCTCGAACTCTGTATGTAATTTCATTACTATAATACAAATGGGTTTTCCTTGGTGTGGTGGGTTTTTCTCCCATAAGGGTTTTCCCATGTAAATCTGGTGTTCATATGTGTATGTTTAATTCTCTGTTTCTGTTATCTCTTTCAAGTGCATCTTAATTGGACTGTAATTGTAAAATTTAAAAGGTATCTCTACATTCTTCCTTGAGGTTTTGATATTAGGAGAGTTTTTTCCGCGCCTTAGCTTTCCTTACAAGATAGAGAGATATAGATGGTGAGATAGAGAGATAGAGAGATAGAGTTATAAGGAGATATAAAGAGGGGAGGAAAGGGGGAGAGAGACAAAGAGATATACAAATAAAGAGAATTAGAGATAGGTAAATAGAGGTGGTGAGAGGGAGAGAAATAAGGGGAGATAGAGAAAGGGAGAAATAATTAGGGGGAGATAGAGATATATGGGAAGAGAAAGAGAGAGATAGAGACATATCTTTATCTCTTTCTTCTCCTTTGTCTCATTTTTCTCCCTCTCTCTTGCTGTCTTTCTCTTTCTTCTCTCTCCCCTATCTATATCTTATCTCTATCTCCCTCTCCCTTTTCTCTTCCTCTCTCTCTAAATATATGTTTGTCTCCTTAAGTGTGCAATGGGTATATTGAAGATGTCTTAAAGATGAATTATCATATCCTTAATCAAATGACATGCTACCTTGAGCATAACTCCCCAGGTCATCCTTGGATTGGTTACATGAAACAACCAATTGAAATTTAGTTTCTCTTTTCCTTTGTATCTCTTATATTTCTCTCTCTCATGCTCTATATCTCTTTGTCTATTCATCTCTCTTTCAATCTCTATCTAATTTTGTCTCTTTCTCTAATTCATTATCTTTTGAGTTTCTCTCTCTTTATTAGTTGATAGGCTACATATAGTGTGAGATTTGAGCTTGAAACAAGTTTCATGCCTGCAAACCACTATTGAATCATTGGAAAACAAGTTTCAGTTGCCATTTAAGGGTAAACTAACTATAGTTTAATGGTAAAATCCTCTAATATATCAAGTAAAAGCCTCTGAAATCTCACTTATCACATAGAAGTTAGATTTAAATATTGATTTGACAACTAGTTGGGAACATTCTATTTCCATTTACAATATTTTTTGTCAATTTGATGGTAACTTTCTTTTTTCATTTGCATTGGTTTATGTTTTAAATATGTATGTAAATATTTCATAATTAGATAATACTTAATTAATTTAATTTGTTTTATATAAAAGTATATTGAATATTAATTATAATAATTTCATATTTATATTTATTAATTTTTATTATAAAAAATATATAATAATAATATAACTTATATATAATATATAATAGTATATATAAGTTATATTATATATAATTTAAGCTGTATTATGTAAAATATATATAATATATTAATTATAATAATTTTAGACATGTATTTGATAGTTTTGTTAAAGAATATAATATATAATAATAAGTAGTATAATTATGTTATTTATAATTTATTTTTTATTATAAAATATACATTATATATTAATTATGCTAATTTATACTTAACTACATAGGGTAAACGATGTTGTAATGTTAAAACCTAAATGTGCTCATTATTAGGATCTTGGCCGTAATTTTCATTTTAATAAACATACTCTAAAACTCTTGCTTATTTTCAAGTTGTAGCTCACCGAAATGGAGAAGTGAAAGGTCGATACCAGTGAGGAAAGCAGAAAAAAACGGAAGAGAATAGTCGATAAAATGGAAAAAAATGATATAATAGATGCCTTCTAATATTAACGCCACTGCAAGTGAAAAATTCCAAGATTAATGCTAGTATCAACAAGAATCAATGTTAATTCTAAATTCCTTGCAAATGTAAGAATCTCCATTTTTCATTATTTATTATCTATTAAATAAAGAATTCCCAAATGGCTTAGATGGGGCCTAACATGGAGAGTTTGGAATCCGAGAATCCCATATTACAACCATTGACAAGTAGATGACATCGAGAAAATAAAAGTGGGAAAATTTTGGAGCCATGAATGACAAACGACGAATGCAAAAAAATTTTGACGATGAAAATGAACGACCAACGTTATTTCCATTGTCTTGCATCCTTCCTTGGATGATTTAAGCTATTGATAAAAATTAGCCCGTTCATCTCAAAAAAGGATATGCCTTCCCCATAAAAAATATGTCGAGAGATATCTTTCTTGAGGCATCTATTGCACTTTTATGTGACTAATTCATTATAAAATAGATGCCTCAAGAAAGATCTCTTGACATATTTTATATATATTATTAAAATAATATATATATGCTAGTAGCATTCCCAGTGGGACATGGATGACAAAATTATTATTGTTAGGGTTAGCATTAGGGTTAAGATAGGGTTAGGATTGGGGTAAACATTACAAATATGGTTAGGGTTATGGTTATGGTTAGGTTTAAGTTTAGGAATAGGGTTAGGGTTAGGGTTGGAGATTGTGTTTGGGATTAACATTTGGGATAAGGTTTGGGATAGGGTTAGGGTTACTTTTATTATTAGGATTAGAATTAGGATTAGACAAAAACTAAGGCTCAAAGTTGGGAATAATTTTATTATTTTGAATAGGGTTAGGGTTAGGATTAGAGATAAAATTGATATTAGGGTTGGAGTTATTGCTAGGGTTAGGATTAGGGTTAAGCCTAGGATAATGTTTAGGGTTAAATTTATGAATATAATTAGAGATAGAATTAGAATTTGGATTGAGGTTATTATCACAATTAGGGTTACTATTAGGATTAGACATAGAATTAAGATGAAAGGTATGGTTAAAGTCAGGGTTAGGATTAGAGATAGAATTAGGGTTAAGTTTGGGGTTAAATTTAGTATTGGAATTAGGGTTATGCTTATATTTTAGGGTTAGTGTTAGTGTTATTATCAAGATTATTATTAGGGTTGGGTTGAGAGTTATGTTTGAGGGTTAGGGTTAGGTTTAAGGTTAGACAAAAAATGAGGGTTAAGGTTGGGAATAATTTTATTATTAGGAATAGGGTTAGGGTTAGGTTTAAAAATAAAATTGGTATTAGGGTTATGCTTAGATTCTAGGGTTAAGGTTAGTGTTATTATTATGATTAATATTAGGGTTAGGTTGAGGGTTATCGTTGAGGGCTAAGGTTAAGGTTAAGGCTAGACATTTGAAAAATGAGGGTTAAGGTTGGGAATAATTTTATTATTGGGAATAGGGTTAGGGTTAGGTTTAGAGATAAAATTGGTATTAGGGTTATGCTTAGATTCTAGGGTTAGGGCCAGGGTTATTATTAGGATTAATATTAGGGTTAGGTTAAGGGTTATGTTTGAGGGTTAGGGTTAAGGTTAGGGTCAGGGTTAGGTATAATAATAGGGTTAAGATTGAGGTGAGTATTAGTAGTGGGGTTAGGAAAAGAGATTGGGGTTAGGGTTAGAGTCAGTATTGGGATTTTCATTATAGTTAGGTTTAGGGGTGGGGTTAGCATATATAAAGAGGGCCAGGTTTAGAAATAGGGTGAGGGTAAGGATTAGGGTTAGATTTAGGTAGGGTTAGTATTAGAGTTAAAAATAGGATTAGAGTTGGATATAGAATTAGGATTATAGTTAGGGTTAGGGTTAGGGTTAGGGTAAGAGATATGTATAACTTTGAATCAAGGTTATGGTTGGGGTTACAAATAGTATTTAAATTTGGGTTGGGGTTATCATCACAATTACGATTAGGGTTAGGATTATAGATAAAATTAGGTTTATAATTTGGATTAAAATAAAGCTTATGATTATGATTTGAGTTATAGTTAACATTACAGTTTAAATTAGAGTTAGGCATACAAATACAAATAGTTTTAGTGTTAAATTGATTGTTTATGTTAGAATGTTATACAAAAAGTAAATATATAGATATTATTAATAAATAATTTATTCCTTCTCAATTATTATATCAAATTTTGCAACACAAACATAGTAGATGAAATAACAAGTAGTAAGCTTGTATGAACCTACTGAATCATGAAGCAAGTGTAGAACAATGAAGTTCAAGTTCTCAAGATAACTCAAAGGAGGGTAATTACTTAAGTATGAAGAAGAGCTCATAGATCCAACACACAGGTGTGTTGTACACACAAAAGATTATTTGTTAGCATTAGTATTGGGATTTTCATTATAGTTAGGTTTAGGGATATAGATGAGGGCTAGGGTTAGGGGTGGGGTTAGCATATATAAAAAGGGACAAGTTTAGAAATAGGGTGAGGGTAAGGATTAGGGTTAGATTTAGGTATGGTTAGTATTAGAGATGAGATTAGGATTAGGGTTAGATATAAGATTACGATTAGGGTTATGGTTAGAGTTAGGGTAAGAGATATAATTTGAATCAGGGTTATGGTTAGGGTTAGAAATAGTATTTAAATTTGGGTTGGGGTTATCATCACAATTATGATTAGGGTTAGGATTGAAGATAGAATTAGGTTTATAATTGAGATTAAAATTTGGGTTATGATTACGATTTGAGTTACAATTAATATTTCAATTAGGATTACAGTTCAAATTAGAGTTAGGCATACAGATAGAGACAATTTTAGTGTTACATTTATTGTTTATGTTAGAATGTTATACAAAAAATGAAATATATAGATATTATTAATAAATAATTTATTCCTTATCTCAATTATTATATCAAATTTTAAACAAAAAAGGGTGATGCATCAAGTAATGATAATTTAAAATTAAATATAAAGTACAAATATTTATAATAATGAAAAAAATAATCTTGTTCATATTACATATATGATTATAGTTCAAATTAGATTTAGGCATACAAATATAGATATTTGGATTGAAGAAGACATTGCTTAATGACACATCAATATATAGATATTTCAATTTAGATAAACATAATAATAAAACAATATCATAATAATAAACACTAATATAAAAAGATTTAAAAAATGCTTTTTAAATCAAATTTAGTCATATATACATTATGTAAATAGTTTGTAAGCATCTATCCAAAAATATATAAAATATTATCTATCATAAAGTTAAATAGTTTCAAAACAATCTCATATAATCAACCATGGATGAACTGGTAACAACTCTACATTATTATGATCTGGAAGAATACTTCACACTTTGATTGTCACATTGGACTTCATAGCATACAAGCTAGGTGTCCCATAATATGCAAGTAACAACCTGAACGATGGTATGACACGATGCACTTCAAATATGATGGAGTAGTTGAATTTAAATATGAGAATCAACCATTCCTCAAGTGTACCCATGTGATAACTAATTCAAGATTTTCTAGGCTTAGGGAATCTCATGAATTTCATGCTAAGCTCATTAGGAAGATTTTGCACATTGACGATCATTATTGGCATTATTGTGACCTTATAAATGCATCCAACAAGGTAAAGATATTGAAGCTCATGATAAAGAGAAATTGACCAATCAAAAAATCTTGAATCTCTATTTGTAGATGATGAAATTGAACATCCAAGCTCATTCTCACCTTAGATTGATAGAGGAAGTTAAAGTATTTAGCATAAGTATCATGCTTTCTATGATTGACCTTTGGTCCATTACTGTTGATTCTTATTACCATCTTGTCCCTCAACCTATAGGGGACGCTCAATTCCTCTATCTAAAGGAGGACATTCCATGGAAGATAACAGTGATGGTTGGTCAACCAAGTACATACCCATGCATGTACATTATGTGACATATTGCTTACCTGCATCAAAAATAATTATTAGCTTTGATATTTTTATTATACTAAAAATCATATTTTGAGAAGATATATGATACATTTTTAAAAAAACCACATATATGCTACAAAATATAACTACACAGATACATAAGCATTTAGTTAACAATAACCGTAAAGACAACATAGATTATGTGATTGAAAATTATTAAAGCCATATTTTGAAAAGATATATGACACCTTTTTAAAAACCACATATATGCTACAAAATATAACTACACATATACATAAGCATTTAGTTTTAACAATAACCATAAATATAACAAATTATGTGATTGAAAATTATTAAAATCATATTTTGAGAAGATATATGACACATTTTTTAAAACCACATATATGCTACAAAATATAACTACACATATACATAAGCATTTAGTTAATAATAATCATAAAGACAACATAGATTATGTGATTGAAAATTATTAAAATCATATTTTGAGAAGATATATGACACATTTTTTAAACCACATATATGCTACAAAATATAGCGACACATATACATAAGCATTAGTTAACATTTAATAGTTTTTGACATATGAAATCATTGAACCAAAAATAAGTACAATTGTAGGAATTTTATACATTATCCTATTAAAATTAAAATTCTTCAACAATACAATTGGCATCACCTTCATTGTATTGTTCATCATAGAATAATTCAGTCAAGAAGCTACAAAATGTAGCTATTTTCTTATACGTGGCATGGAATTTTTTAATAGTTTAGATTCAATTGTGATCACTTATTCTTCTTCTTCAATTGAATGTGTTTGGCTTGTTGTCACTTCAAGTTGCATGCAACAATTTTATTGCAGCTCTCTTAAATGGATCTTCCAAAATTTTCAATTTCGGTTTCAATAAATTCATTTGATTTTATTAAAACATTCGATGGAATTGTTATAGATTTTTTTGATGCAGTATCTGGAACATCATTTATTTCATTTTGTTGTACATGATTTTCCATGACCTAAGAGGAAAGATACCAAGATTAAATCATATTTTAATTATTGACAAGTTGTCTACCCTTTTTCATTTTCTCATAACAGTCATATGTGAACGGTGGAATAATTATTAGGTCATCTAGAGAATTTACACAAGATGTGGCAAAAAATATCAATCATGTTCTTTCTCTTGGTCTAATATCAATGGTGGATTTTGAAACAGTCAAACCTTGTGATTTATGAATTGTCAATTCCCAAGCCAATCTTAATGGTACTTGGATTGTCCTCCCCCTTTGTATTGTTGTAATTGAAATTGTATTTGGATTACGGTCATCAAATGGTATTCCTAAATAGCTATCAAACTCAACCATTACATATGTTGGTGGTTTTGGTGGAACACTTCCAAGTTTGTATACAATCTTTCAAATATATCCTAATGCTCCATTCACAAGAAATGCTTATATCCAAAGGTTTGAAATCAACATTACCATGGAATTCTTATAGATCAATAATTCCATATCAAGCTAATCATTTAATGGTGATTGGCATGTCTCAAAAACTTATTTTTATAAATACAACATATAAATTTTGTGCACGGTGTCTCATTATCATGTTCATCATGAAATATATAATCCTTGGATGACTACCAAAGTGATGATCCTGTATCACAATAAATGCTTGAAAAATTCATGAAGATGCACTCGCCTCATTCGTGGTTCTCACCAATCACATCTACCATCAAGAATAATGTTGGGAATTCCATATCAAGTAATCCTAAAGTGACATATTCATTTATAGGAGATGCACCTATTCCTGGCCAATCCATCAATGTCGTTGAACTTTCATCAGAGTTATTAACCCATGCATGAATCAATTCCATTTCTCTTCGGGCATTAGGTGGCCTAGAAGCCATTGATATTGTGTGCTCAATTATATTACCTTGATCTGTCTCCATAATTGGGCCAAAAAATATGATTTCATTTGCATTAGAATCAAATTCCATATGCATTTTCTGTAATCTATTGAAAATATTTTCATCAGAATTTCTTGAAAAATCATTGAGAGTATTTTCATTAATTTTAACATCTGTATAAAACTTGTCATGCTCTACTTTGTATTTTAATGCCTTATATACATGTCTATTGACTGTAAAGCTATAATTTGTGTCATGTTGATCCCTTCTTCGAACAATAATGATTGGAAAATTTTGTATTGAATGTGGCAAAATTTTTGAAACATGTTCCACATTTTGTGGAAAACTTATCATGTGTCCTTTTTATTTATACTTACCACCTATTGCAAGTGTAAATTGTAGTATTAGGCTCATACATGCAACAAACATTTCTTCCACCAGAGTTGAATTTGCAAGCTCCTTTGATTGTCGCCTAAGATCCATATTATTTGAAGCAAAAAAATCTATTATTTCCTCTCTCTTGTCGACATCTATTACAAATATGACCTTCAGAGGTATGACATACTTTGATTCCTAGAGAGCATTCTTGACTTGAACATAACACATGTTTGGTGTTCTAAAGCCATCTAGTTGATGTCAAAATTGTATTTGGAATCTATGGAAATTTGCTTGGAGCATTCCATTTGGGTTTGGTATATTTTCTACATTGCCTTGTAAACCTAAATTCATCTGAATTTGAATTTCATGTTGAGGTGTTTTTGGTACACATTCTATTGAGATTAAATTTTCACTTTGAAGATTCAATTCAATATTTACTATAGATGGATGATTGTGTCTCTTTCTTGATTTGGGATCAATTTGTTGCCTTTCTTGCCTTTTAAAATGAGAGATTTGTTCATATGTTTGTTGACGACTGTTTCTAATTATATTTGTTCCCTCTCTATTTTGAAATTCTAATTCTTGTATTGTTACTTCTTCTCTCCTACCATTTCTTTGTCTTTCATATTCACAATGTTTTCTTCTTTATTCTTCCCTTTGAGCATTTGTCATTTGATCCTGTCGTCGTCTTCGATATTGTCATATTTTCTCCTCCAATTCAAAATTCAATCTTGGTGGCACCATAGCTAGAAAAGAAAATATATATTTTTAAAAAATATATATTCTTTTACCATTGTAGTAGCGTAGATGCTTGGATTTGAAAAATTAAAGTTGTTGAATGGTAGATCTATTTTTAATTTATCGCAGTTGCATTTTGTATTTCAAAATTTTTGCAAGAGAAATATTCAAAATACAATACAATTTTATGTGACTATTGAATAAGAATTACAATTGGAATGTAGTTAAATAAATATAAAATAAATTTAAAGTTAACAAACTAATTAAATTTTATTCCTTTATTATCTAACACTTTTTGATCATCAAGGTCCCTCAAAGGGAAAGATGAGAGAATAGAGTGATAGATAAAAGGTTAACAACTATCCCTAACCTTTTATTAGAATTGTGTTCACGCAAAGCCATACAAATAACAAAAATAATTTAAAAAATTTATTAGAATTGTGATTACATCCACATGGCAGCATTTCCTTCCAGAAAGAAAATAACATTCATATTTGCAATTACTAAATATCATAAAAAAATTATAGTTAAACTACATTTTGTTATTATCTAAACTTTTGCATTAATTTAGCAAGCATCAACATATTTTAGACCCCCTTTGTCAAAATCCATTTTAGTTATTATTTATCAAGTGTAATGGTTCTTAGTTCCTTTGACGTCGAATTGCTCATCAAGTTGAAGTCATCAAATCATATTGTGTAGTTGCAAAATATTGGCTTTAGAGATTTTTGCACAATTTGACCTAGATTGGCCGAAAGGATTAAATCAAGATTTTTTTGAGCTAGTTCTTAGTTCCCTCTTATGTCAAATAGCTCATAAAATTGAGGTTATTATTTCCCTCTGATGTCAAATTGCTCATCAAATTGAAGTCATTGAATCAAATTTTGTAGTTGCAAAATATTGGCTTTACAATTTTTTTGCACAAATTGACCTAGATTGGTCAAAAGGATTAAATCGAGAAATTTGTTTGAGTTGGAAGAAAATATTTTTGGAGGGATATTCAAGATTCTATTGAACATAATGTGGATATTTTTCAGGCCAAAATTCCATTATGTTTGAGAAATATAAAATTTATAATATTTTGTTAGGCAGATTATGGAAACAATCTAAGTAGGAGTTTTTGAAAGGTTGGAGCAAAAATAATTAACAAGGAGCTTCATGGAGTTATTATACACGATGTGGCCAAATTTAAAGTAAAAATAAGCTTTCAATCAAAAGATATGAATTAATCCTCTTTCACCATGGTCATAAATTCATCACATGTAGAAATCATAATAGTGAAAATATATAAGATCAGAGTTTTCTCATGGTTTTAAAATATCTTCCATTGCTTTCTTCGAGCTTTTCACAAGATTTAAAACCTTTTCAAAGACACTAAATATGCTATTTATGGTCATAAAATTAATTCCCATTTTCGACATGCATTGTGTTTTAAAAAGTTAAATGTTCATAAGAGGCTTTTTAGTGGTTCAGCAACCACCTTTGGGACCCAACACCAAGTTATGAACCTACACTAATCCCTTGAAATACAGGTGTAGCTTGAACATCACACACTAAGGGTTTGACTTCTTATGTGGCTCTGGGTCCCACTCTTACATTGTTCAGTCGGATTTTCATCTTCTGTTTCCCATTTTCTTCTCCACTGTACTCCTTTGACTCTCGAAAATCACAAACACTGCAACTTCCACTCAATCTAGATGTCTGAAACTGATGGTTAAGTTTGAATTGAATTTTCAAATCCGCCTCTCTTGCTCAAGCAACAACAGGAGGATTTCTAGTGCAAGATATTCCTTCTGAAAGAAAGCTTCTTTGATATCTTTTTTTCCCTGTTGCTACTTCTTATGGAAGCCTAGCTTGCTACTACTGCTTCTTTTTTTTCTTTGAATAGCAAGAGAAAATATGTAACACCTCTCTAAACCCAGGCTGGTAAGATAGTATTTTGATTTTGATTTGATATTCTAATTGTTAAATGTTGTTATAATGAGATTAGACATTCATGGTGAAGGGAAAAAGGTTATCATGATTAGTCATTATTCTGGATTACATGCTTATATGTTTATATATTGTTATCATTGCTTATGTACAATTATGGATAGGAAAGGGATGATGTCGTAACACTCATATTTGAGAGGCTTACGATATCATGACTCCCTTCCTGATGATTGATGTTGCTTTGGACTATATGTTATATGCACATGTACTTTGATGTGTAATTAGAGTGATGCAGGTACCGAGTATTGAATCTGCCTGGATCTACAGGCGCAAGCGATTCCTATTCCCTGATGGTGGTTACTAGACGTAGTCATAGGCCAAATTTCCCCTACCCTAGCCCACTGTACCCTCTTAGGGCAGTGTTTCTGTGTTGATGTCTTACCATCCGGTTACCTAACGGTAATGTCTGGAGCACCTTTCAGCCGTATGTTCCGGTGCACCTTGTAGTTGTATGTGGCTTACCAATATGTCTTGCTGAGGTATTTTGTCTTGGTTTTTGTGAATTTGTTATGTGGATATATATTTTGGTTGTCAATGTTATGATGTGTTTTCATTGGTATCTTTTCATGATTTTAAATATGGTATTTTATAGTATTTTATTGATGGGAGATTTAAATGGTTTTACCCATGAGATTCTAAAATATGTTATTTTAAATAATTTTTATTGATCATTCGAGAGAATGATATATTTTATTCAGAAATTTTAAATGATTTTATTAATCCTTTTTGCAAGCTCTTATAGTCTTATTTAAATTTATTTGGGGAGCTTTGTGTATTTTAATGATTGGATTTAAATTATTATTTTATTTGAGTAGAGAATATTGTATATTTAGTGATTTCAATTTATTTCCTTGGTGAGGTTTAATAGCTTGTTTAATAAAATGTTTTATTTCATTTTATGTGCGGAGGAGTTTAGTTACAGAAAGAAAATGGGCAGCTTGGTCTTTGATATATATATATATATATATTCATTTTGTTTTGGAAGGGGAAGAGTTATCGTTTTAGAGAAGAAAATATGAAATGGAAAAAAAAATTATTTTGGGGGTCACTCTTTTGGGGAGGAGAAGAAATTTGCTGTTTTGGAAGGGGAAGGAAAACCCCATGAATTGGGCAATAGAGTTGGGGAGAAATGTGGAGTTTTTGCTGAGAAGATTTTGTGGGCTTTTGCTTGTTGATTTCAGCACGTCATTTCCTCTTGGCTGTCCCAGTTTGGAACCCAACCATGCCTTATACTTAGAGCATTCTCACATTTCAATTTTTGGGAAACATTGAGGTATTTCATTTGTGGTTCTTGAATTCCTTTAATTTTTGGTGTTATTGAATGCAATTCAGCTTAGAAATGGAAGCTTTGTATTTCCTTATAGTAGAATTGTTTCTCTGTTCTTTTTATGAATACTTTGGGGATGAATAATGCTTGTTTAGATTCAAATTGCTGCCCTGTAGTTTTTCTTATGGTAGACTTTTGGTGCATTTCTATAAATCTGAAATAGGTTTTTGTCAAATTTGATCTTTGGGCACTCTTATTTTAGTTCTCTTTTGCCCAAATTGTAAAAAAAGGTGTTTTTCTCTTGCTGCTCATTATCCTCTTGATACAAATGAATTTCATGGGTGGATTTTATGTAGAAATTCTAAGATCTCAACTGGGTCTTTGGCAGATTTTAATTCTGGGCACTTTTAGTTTTGCCCAAATTTGTGCCTTCTTGTTAAATGATGTTTTTTGATGCTGCTCTTTAACCATTTGATATAACTGCAATATAAAGTTAGATTCTGTGTATAAATTCCCATATTTCAAATGGGTCATTGTTTGATTTTTAGTCTAGGCAACTTCATATTTTCATATTTTTCTCGCCCAACTTGGCAAAATGACGTTTTCAGAACAACACCTCATTTTTGGTTCTAAACTCAAAAATTGAAGATGGATTCCAAATTGAAACACCAAAATCTGAATTGGGTTGGGCATAAAATTTTAATTCAGGCACTTTGAATTTTTATGCCTTTATTTCATGATTGAAATCAACTATTTGAATGATTAGCAACAATGTTAGCTTGGCTATTTGAAATGGTTTATATGATTAAAAATTGTGTATTTTCTTCATAGTTTCATATTTTCTTTTAGATTACTCATTTGGTTAAATGATAAGGCCTATCCATTTGTAGGGCATTGAGTTATCCGTCTGTAGGGCGTTGATACGGGTATGATTGAATCTTCTCGTCTGTATGAGAGGTGTACCTAGTTCCGTGTGGTGCCATCTCTTTGGGAAAACACGATGACATTCCATCTAGTCTATAATCTTGTGCCTCTTACCTTAGTATTCATGAGTAGTACCTGGCATATTATTATTTGGGCATCTTCATGTTGTGACATTGACCTTAAGTACTATATTTCATGTTTGCTCCGTGTCTGATGTGAGTATTGGCCTTTTATGTTACCCTTGCCTTGTTTTATGCTTGGGCTTTGTGACTACCTCTGAGCATGGTGGGGTGGCCTCTTTTGAGTCCACATGGTAGGGAGGCATTGCCACCGCCATTGGGGACTGACGTACAGGTTATTGGAGCACTAGATAGAGTTGTTCTCCCTTGTACTTGTTTTATATGTTGATGTATTTTCTTTTTGGCTACGCCTTGTACTCTTGTATATTCCTTTATGAATATTGTACCCTCATGAGAGAGATGATGTAATTATATATTTTAAATGAAAAGAAATGTGATGATTTATATTTGGCTTACGAGTTCTAGTGTTGGTATTAGACTCGCTTGTATCATGATGATCATTATGGATTTTTCTTCAATATTTTCCATGCAAAAATTAGAGTTTTGGTTGTATTTTTCCTTTAGGTTTTAGTCTACAAAAGTTTTGGCGCATTGCCGCCTTCTGTTTGTTGTTTTGTGTCACTGCTGCAAAGTTCCGGAGAACTGGTGTAGGAAGTTCTAGAGCATAAGTTTTGGAGCACCGGCGCAGGAAGTTCCAGAGTAAAGGTTTTGGAGCAGTGTAGAAAGTTCTGGAGCAGCGGGTTCCTGAGCCGCTGGTTTTGTAGCTGGAAGTTTCGTAGCTAGAAGTTTTGTAGCTGGAACTTCCATAGCTGGAAATTCTGTAGTTGAAACTTCTGTAGCTGGAAGTTTCGTAGCTGGAAATTCTGTAGTAGGAAGTTCTAGAGAAAAGTTTCTAGAGCTATTATGTTTGCTCCTATTTGGATTTTTCTCTGGAGAGTGAATTAGTCCTCTCCTTAAATTGGTAGTACATTTGGCCATGCTTGGCCATGTATGTTGTCATTATATTGTATTGTAAACTATTTTATGCGTAAGTTATTCTTTATGTTTTTTTTTTTAAATTATCTTGTCCTCTTTTGGCTCTTACCCTTCAGGGTTGCGTAGTAGGATGTTACAAAATACATCTCTAGAGCAGTTAGACAGTTAAGTTGGAAATCCTCTAGTAGACATGTATGCAAAATGAAGAAGCATAGATAAGGCACATGAACTATTTGAGCGGATGTCTCAAATAAATGTGGTCTCATGGAATGCTATAGTTGCAGGATATATGCAAAATGTGTTTGTTGAAAATGAATTAGAAACTTTCAACTAAATGTAATTGGCAGCTATAAAGCTAGACTTTGCCACCTTTGCTAGCATTCCTTGCACCTCTACCAAAATGGGAGCTTTGGAACATGGCATGGACATCCATCGCATGATAATGGATAGAAAAATGTTTTCAAATGTTGTAGTCGCAACTGCCCTAGTAGACATGTATGCTAAAATGTTGGAATCATAGACAAGGCATGGGAACTATTTGACATAAATCCTCAAAGAAATGTTTTCTCATGGAATGCCTTGGTTGCAGGACATTAACAAAATGCATCCAAAGACATCAAATTTTTAAGGTTCTTATTACTCTTTATTACATGCCTTCATGATTGAAAGCATCACTTATTAGGTAGTGATGAGTTGTATATGTATTTGAATATGGGTTCTTGGTGGGAATGTTTCTAAGAATATTATTATTGAAAGAAATATATGACAAATCTAAAAGTAAGTGTACTCTATAGGGGTAGTCCCTCAAATACTAGTAATCAAGGAAGCATTGTTTGTCTATATCAATAAAAATTCTAAATATAGAAGAAATTTACAAGATTAAGCAAGGTATTTTTTAATTGAATGTTTTGTATTTTTACCTATAATTCTATAGAGTTCATCATGAAAGATTACTCTTTCTTGCTAAGATAAATAAAAAAATTAAGTTCAATGCAATATCTAAATTTATAATTTCAATACCTAATACACTCAAAAATTAATTGTCCTTATTTGATGGGAGTGATTTACATTACACAGTTTGCATCTTCATGTCTTAGTTAATCTAATGACTTATTTCATATCTTAGTTAATCTAATGAATTATTTCAAGATATTTGTTGAGGATGTATTGTTGTCAAACTATTTATTCACTATTAGAAGGGTAATATAAAATATAACTATATTAGCTTCTCAGATTATTATGTTTCACATTACGAAAAATTTCAAAATACTATTATTGAGTAGTTTAGAGATGAAGTTGATCTTAGTAGGTTAATTGCATGGATTTCTAATATTTAGAAAATAACAATGAATCAATTTGTCCATTTAATATTAAATAATCTCATTTTGAGTGGTGATAAATATCCCTATGTATGTAAGATCTATTATATAAGAATGTTTGAGATTTTATCGTAGAGTCTTTGATCCTAAGTATAATATTTTTTCAAAAGAGATGAATCTTATAAGTCTCTCATAGGCTTATTATTGAGGCAAACATCGATGAAACCATTGGGGTACCAATGATGTTACATCTTACATCCAAAATTGTTTTTATTGGTAATCCCTTAGATTTGGATGTTTAGTCTAATAAGTTAGCTATAAATATTTGTGATGCTAATGACCAAGTTGTAGTATATAGTGATTCATTCCTTTGGTTTGAAGCATTCCAAGAATTAGATACAAAATGTGCTAAAAGAGAAGTTCTAACAAAAGAAGATGAATAAACTACTAATGAAGTCAATTTAGCATTATTTCTTAATAAATTTTCTAGTAGATTTATTAATGAATTTGGTTACATTAATGAGTCTCATGTAGCATGTTACAATGGATGTGATAAAAAAATAAAGAGCCTATAATATGAAAAACTAGGTCCTTCACATGCGGTGCCTCAACTTTCCATATTTAACTTCAATGATCTAAATGATGGTTTCAGTTACCTATATGACTCAAGTGTATATGATTTTTTCTATTTTGATTATAGCATTAGTTTTTCATGTTCCAATAATATTTTACAAACATTAATAAAGTTAACCAAATTGATAGTAGAAGTAATAAATTTGGACCTTTGTGCAAATGAAGAAGAAGATGAGCTACACATTTTAGGTGACATATATTTTTAACCCAATATAGTTTACTTAAGAGAATTTTCCTATATTTGAGAGTTTTGATTGGGATTTCCTAATAAAAAGTTTTCTTTATAAAAATCATGTAGCCTAGTATGTCATTTTGCAACATGTGAATATGAGGCATTTAAGTTTGATATTAATATATGTAAAGTGGTTTACATTTAGGACAATGTCAAGACATTAAATTATGAAGAATTTATTTTCCTATGTGTTGGGATAGATTCACTTTCCAATAATGATGAGCCATGTAATATTAGCGTAAATACTTGATGCAACTATGGTAATGTTAATATGCATGATTTCTATATGTTCGATATTGAGCTATTTGATTCATATAAGGGCCCAAAAGTTAATTTTTATTCTTGATATACAACCAAATATGCACACGTGTACATTCTTGAATGTATGAGAATAATTATATTTTAGCTAGGTAGTAATTGCATTATAATAAAAAGAATGGAATAACTAATCTAAAATGTTGTTTTTGATTTAGGGAGGTATTAGTTTTATGTTTTCCAGTAACCTTTCGGTACAAGAGGTCCTTGTAAAGGATAGTGTATCACATTTTTTGTATGGACCATTGTAACTTAATATGTATGCTAGAATATTCCTAGTTGTAATTGCATGTCTCTAATATGTGGGAAATGTTGTTCATTGCTAGCCTTTGAGTTTTAGGTTTCTCTTTCTTTTATATTTAATTTGTATTTTTACATTGTTCTTGTGCATTTTAGTTTGTGGCCTTATTATATTCTTCTCCATATCTTCTTGGTTTGGTATGCTCTATTAGAGACTTCTAGATTCTTGTTGTACCTTTTGGACATTTTAAGTCCCTAATAAGAGGTGTTGTTGACATCCATTCTTGGAATAACCTATTTCTATCTCTTTATAGTGTTTTAGAATGCTTAAAATTGACAATCAATCCAAGAAATTCAAATTAGGGTTTCATCCTTATGCCTTTACCTAGCTATATGATTGATGCCCTTTTTTATTTGTTTCTCCTACATATATTTATTAAATCTTTATGATTTTGATAATATTTTGTGTTATAGTGATGGTGGAATATTAAAAAATGCCTAAGTCCCTACTTTTCCCTATATAGTTTATTTCTAATTGGTCATTGGCTTATGATAGGTAAAAAAACCTTTTTGTGTTTGTTCAACAACAAGACATTCTCACTTTTGTGCTAACACATTAGTAATGTACATAGTCACTTGTACTCTCTTTACTATATAGATGAACAAAAATGGTTGAATTCTTTGTTGTGAATTCTATCATTCATCCATTCAAAAAAGAGTTGTTTGTAGTTTTCTTTTCTATGCCATGGACTTAAGGGTCAAATAGTTATTGGTCAAGATGGTGGATGCCTAATTGGGCTTGCATCATAAAGGAGTAATTCCAAATATACAAGTGGCCCAATGATTTATGTTTTGTGGGATTTATATTTATTAGATGTTCTCCTTTATGAAGGCAAATGAGAGTGTGACATGTTTTATTTTTTGAATAAATAAAGAAATGGCTAAATAAGTGTAGTGTAACTTTAGCCATTATGTTTCATCCTTGGCCACCAATCCTTACTAATTATTTGAGATTATTTAATCCATGAATAGTTGTGTAGGATTGATATAAATACTATAAATTGAAGAGGTTACATTAATAATACATTTGGCTTAAATCTTGCACTTTCACTATGTTGTTGATCACAATTGTGGCTCCACAAATCCTAAAGACAACACCAAAACCAAATTCTAGTGAATGTCGAGATTGGTTTGTGGGATAAAGTTATGATTAGATAGTAGAAAAATATTAAACTATATGTATGAATTAGAAATATCTCATTCATCATTAGGCTCTTTTGTATCAATGTAGGTTTTCCTTAATGTATTTTTTCGATTATTGGAAAAGTAGGTTTTGAAGGGTCCATGAAACCCTTTATAAAAAAAATAGGCTACTAGAAATAAAAGACAATTAAAACAAGCAACTCCAGTTCAAAAATGCTGTTACAAAATAAGCATTACCACACCAACATCATACAATCAACCAAAAATCAGCAAAAAAGTAGATGAAAAATTACTGCATTTTTTTTAAGATCCCAGTTGCTTCCAAATCCCTAGAGATGACCTTCTCATGCATCTCCATAACATCTTCTAGTTCTCAAGCTAGAATGACAACACTTTTCTTCATATTGCTTCTATTTCTGATATAAGGGTCCGCATGTCCATACCCTTTTCCATATAGCCTTTCAAGCCATCATCATCCACTTTGTGCACTTATTTCCCTTTAATAAGTGGTTCCCCAATCCATTTATGGGCCTTCTCATTCAAGATAGATAACCTATGTGCACATAGTATGAATAGAGTAGATTTGCTAACTTACATGAGAGTTCTCAGGTCCTCGTGAATTTTTTTTACCTTCTCCTCAAGAGAATATAATCTAGATTCATGATTTTTCCCCAATTTTTTTAGCATCATCCTTAACCTTATTCAAAACTACATTCATATTCTTGACCCTATTGAAAATATATATCTCTAATTTTCTATTGTTAATAATGTCAATATTGATATTAGCCATCGAATTCACTTTGAGATTAATTTGTTTTACTTCAAGTAGAATCCATTTAAAGAGTTTAAAGAGGTTCCAAATCCCATCCTTTTCCAATCTGATAACATCATTCAGGTCAATATTCTCCCAATTGATAGACTCCTTCTATAAACTAGATGACCCCTTGGGTTGAACATTACCACCAAGAGAATCCAATTTTTCTTTTCCTTTACCCACAAATTCCACACCAACAAGAGAGACATCTAGGTCCACCAAGTCAATATATGCCCTATTACCATTAACAACAACTTTAGGATCCTCCAAATTCTGAAGCTTACCTATCTCACCCACAACATCACCCTAGAATTTTACTTTTCCATTCATCGCCTCTACTACAAAGACAATCTTCTTATCCTTACCCAACTCGAGGTTTAGGGATTTGTTCCTCATTGAGACTTCCCTCAACCTCTCTCTCACCTTCCACTACCAAAATTATTCTTTTAACACTCAAAGGAAGATCTATGACTCCACTTTTTTACAACTCTAGCTCCCTTTCTTAACCTTAGTTGAACCGTTACTCTTGAGCGTAACCAAGGGAGACTCCTCAATTTCCAAATCTACATGCAAACCACCAAACCAAGAGGAGCTAGCCTCTTTCTTCCCCCTTTTCCTAGGATGATTTTCAAAATCTTCTAGAGAAATAGAGTCATCTTCAAATGAACCTGAAGCTTCACCCCCTTCATCCTTTCCTTCAGAGTCATTACCCATTTCATAACTAGAGAGGACCTCCTTAAGGTTATGAGCTCTATTTAATTTAGGTACTTCTAGTACATACTTGAATTTTACATATTCCATAATTAGAAGCATTAGACCCTCATGCAAAAAGGGGTTATTGGAGTATTTTATAAATTCCATAATTCCATTTTCTAGCGAGAGGAGCAAATAAAAAGGGAAAGACACCAATTTATTATGCCTAAAGTGGTTAAGCAACAAGAAATGATAACCATGAAGTATCTTATAATGGCCATGGCAACTTCCCTCCAATTGGGCTTAATGGAATGTCGATCATAACCTCCACAAGCTAATATCTTAAGCTTTTCCCATTCCTTCCCTTTAAAGAAATTGACCAAAGCTAACTTAGAAGCCAATCATTTGCCGTCAAAAGATAACTCAATAATCTTTGCAATCAGGTCCTCCATAGTACTAATCTCCACCCCGAAGACTCTCAACACCCTGTTATTCCAACCATTAAAAAACTCATTGGAAACTTGTGAGTCAAACCCATGAAGCTTCAACATAAAAGGAGTAACCCTAGTGGGCCATTCTCCAAGATTTCCCAAACAATGTCATTCACTTGAAAATTCTCCATAGGTAACGGGTTCCATTCTGCACCTATCACCCCCCATGGTCACCAAAACATGACTGAACATAACTTTCTCCCTAAAAATAAACTCTAACAAATGAAAATGAAAGTTCTAGATACAAAGGAGGACGAGGAACCAAACACCCATAATCCATGTAAAACTAACAACACAAGGACTAGAAGTCATCATGGCCACTACAATCAAAATATTTGCATAAGATTTGCCATACTTATCATGACATTTGTGGAGCTTCACATGTCTTTTCATATTAATGAGGAAATTATGAAGCAAAACTCCTCTAACTCCCAAAACACTGATCATCATGTGATGTTTGATCATATTTAATAAGATTTTGAATCTAAATAGGGGTGATAACTTGAGATTCCCAACGATTAGTAGAGGACACCCTTAAATTGGCAAGGAAGTTAGCTAAGCAATTAGCTTCATGATAAACATGGGATACATAAAATTCCTCAAAAGAGTTCAATATGAAAATAGTATCCTCAATAATATGCTCAATTGACTACTTGAAGAAGGATGTACCCTCTTAAGACAATTGACAATATTTAAAGATCGAGCTCTGCAACTAGATTTTTCTAACACTCTTCTCTTAAGTGAGCTTTAGGCCGTGATAGGCTGTAGAAGCTTTTGAAAAGTGGTTTGTCTAGGTTCCCAAAGGGAGCGCCACCGCAAAAACTAGCCTACCATGAGAATCACGTAACACAACCCCACAACCAGTAGGACCTAGATTTCCTTTAGTAGCACTGTCAAAGTTAACTTTATACTGGTCATGAGGAGGAGCTTGCCACACCACACCCTCCCTTAAATATTTGGCCTTCCTCAGGGGAAAAATAAATAAATTTCCTAAGGTATGTTGATAGAACAATAAAAGAGATAAAATAACACTTAATTCATCAACAACTAGAGCTAATATATGATAAACCCTTTATTACATCAAAAATTTCATACCCTTACAATTTCACATTTTGTTTTAGGCATTCTTTAGTGACCATTCCAATATCATATTTAGGGATCATTTTAATGTCAACTTTGGCCATTTTCCTTCACCAAATTATCAAATTTTCTATCACATTTTGTTTCTTCTTATTGACATAAAATCACATGTTAAATTTTGAATAATTTCTCTAAGATATGAGTGTAATGCTCTTGAGAATTTAGATGATATTATAGTGTCCAATAAATTTCACAAAATTTAAATGTTTCTTCTTTACCAATTACCTAACATATACAAAAGATAATACAATTAATCTATAATATGCAATTGAATAGTTAACCTAACATAGGAAAAAGATAATACAATTAATCCAAACAAAAAAATTATACAAAATAGCAACTCTAACTGTGAATCATCCTCTCCCATTTCCTTCAATTATGACATCTTTCCGTTTAATTTAGAATTTTCATCACCTTTTATTTTCTCTTTCTCTACCTCCTACTTCAAATTTTCATTTCATACGTTTTTTAGTTTTTATAAAAAAATAATTAAACATCTAAGTTATCATAAAATAAGTCTTTGATAGATACCCCAACAATGAATATTAATAGTGATCTCCATTGCACTCTATGCATCTAATTTTTAAAATCCATCATGATATTCTAGATTGCCAAAAACTCAAATAGAAAATAAAAAATTAATACAAATTTCTTGAAAATAGAAATAAAACCTTGTTCCCTCATGTAAGTCTAATATGGTGCACATTATTATAGTGAATCCTATTTTTTGTATCACTTCATTTAGTGTCACCAATAATCCCCACATGAAAACTCCTAGTGGATGTGGGGATCCTTTTAATGTTTTTGATTAGGGGTAAAAAACAGATGATGGAATCCTAGAACCCAGTTATCATAAAATAAGTCTTTGATAGATACACCAATAATGAATATTAGTAGTGATCTTCGTTGCACTCTATGCATCTAATTTTTAAAATCCAACATGATATTCTAGATTGCCAAAAACTCAAATAGAAAATAAAAAATTAATAAAAATTTCTTGAAAATAGAAATAAAACCTTGTTCCCTCATGTAAGTCTAATATGGTGCACATTATTATAGTTGATCCTTTTAATGTTAGCATAACTACAATTTTATTTTTTTTATAGGGACAACATTCTGATTCCCACTTAGAGGATAGACATAAGTGCATGTTTAACTCTAGTTAATTGATGACTTAGATTTCACTCGATAGAATAATGAATAGGATTTTTTCTTGACTTAGGGTTATTTCCAAGGCTTCTTTCCTCTTGGGGAAATGTGTTTATTAGAGATTGACTCTAAGACATCCATAGTCAACAATTTTATTGAGGAGTTATTAATACTTGGAAACAAAATTAGGCTTCAATATTATAAAGGAATCTAGTCTCAAAGGATATGATTGATACAAAAATTATCACGAAGGGACTTATAGACTTATTATAATTAATTCAAGAAAAAATCTTCAATACTTAAATTATTTAGACTTTAGATCATTGTATCTTGCAAAGAGCCATAGGATAATGGATTCAATCTAGGCTATTAGAATTTTCCTTAAAGAGTTATGGTATTACTTCCTTTTATGACTTATCCATAGGGTTTATATAATTATCTCTTAAAAAATCTTGACCATCTATAAGACTTGATTTATATCTAGGTATATGCTCAATTACTTACCAAATTAAGGAATTACATAAATATTGCAAGTTAGCCTCTAACCATTCATGGCTCCAATTGTCTAGATCATTCCCTTGAGGTCAAGTATGCTTAAGTAGCTAGGTTCACTAACTAGAACATTATAGAATCATGCCACATGTCTTATAAATTAAAACCCAAATAATAATATAAAGTAATGTACTTAAATAGGAAGTTAATCCTTAAAGGTTTCTTAATTAGCTTTAGCAAATGATAATAAAACACTAAACTTGTACTAATTAAGCCTTCTCAGAAGTTCATACAAGCATTAAGTAATTTATATCACACAATAGAATCATGGTATTCAAAAACTAATTCTATCTTTGAGGTGATGGGTCAAATTTTACATAACTACTTTACACAAAGTATTATAATCTTTAACTATTAACATATCCTTTACAATTCTCTAGACTGTACAACTTAATGGCTTAAGAAAAAATTAATAACAAGCCTCTTGATCCTTAACCAATAATTTGACGATTTTCAACTTTCACCCAACAATCCTTAATGCTTCCTACTACACATATTTGATGAAGTCCTTAAGAAAATCTACCCCAAGGTTCTCATATAAATATATTGGGTAAACAAATGTCACAAAGTTCATTACAATAGTCAAATATAATTACATAGTTAGATTCATGAATTTGGAGATAATATGCATTCATCTTTATTCTGATGAAAGTTATTCATTGATTCATATAATGTAGGAACATGTGTTACCAATTTACTATTAGAGTGTAGAGTACTTTGCTTGGATGCCAACCCAGTATCATGCCTACTTTTCCTCCTATACACCATTACAATGCTTTGTTCAACTTCATAAGGATGTTACTGAGGTGTGTGGCCTTTTAGAGGTCTTCAATCCATTTGATTGGTATAGTGATTCTAGAATCTAACCAATTTTATAGCTAATTTCTAGAACCAATCCAAGATAACCATGAAATCCACCACTTAACCAATCTAGGAAAAATATGACATCCACCCATTAGCCAATCTAGAACTCAATATCACTAGATTGACCAATTGACACATGCACACACATTCATAAATATAGACACAAACATGTCTCTAAACATTTGAGTCACAATTCCATTCAACATAATTTGGGGGACTACAACCACTCCAATTATCCCTAACACATATTAACAAGGAAATACCTTGATCACAATGCAACACCTTGCTATACCAAATCAACATTATCCAACTTTAAACTATGGAAATGTAATGCCCCGTCTTAATAACCTAAGAATGTTGCAATAGTGTATAAGGGTGTAATAATTTTTTTTTTATTGTTTAATTATTAAGTTAATTAGTTGCATACATTCATTAAGCTATGCGACATTACACTACTTTGAGTTTCCATAAGTGACTTAAGTATTTCGCATTGCACATATTAATTAATAACATAAAGATAAACATTGCATAACATTGAATACTCCATTCAAGATAATATAAAGTACAATTACATTTCCTTACATTGCATTTGATAAAATATACAATACTCATCCATCTGATGAGGTAGTTCAATAATAATTACATTTACAAGTGTTCACCTCACAACATTTGAGGGATGCTTTACAATACAAATTTTACAATAATGCAATAAGGAGATTACAACTATATCCAAGTGCGAGCTCTCCATCCATGAAGCTCTCGATGCCATAATCAAACTGGGGACCCAACGGAGTAAGGTGCACGTTCCACCCAACCATGTGGTACCCGTAGGTCCACCCCCCGTACTAGGAGATAGTAATAAGGTTACCTAGACCTAATCTACTAACCCTAGACACTAGTACTTAACAAACTATTGGTTACATTGCTTCCAGATTTTGACGATTGAATATGCTACATACACAAGGTTAATTGTTATTCTAGGGGGAGTGTCATCACAATATCACAAAGGTTACCCTGGTGTTTCTTCCTAGGTTCCAGCCCCCAATCCTTGGTTACCCTAGTAACCTCTTACGAAACCCGGCCCCATTGCAAGTCATTACGGAATCGTATGTCTTTTGAAGAAACAAGACATCAATTTGCCATTCCAGGCCTTCTCATCTTATACTCATGACTGAAGTAGCTCAAGAGTCATAAGTGAGGCATAACATCTTGTTAAGAGTTTTAATCTAACTACTGTGTTCTTAGTTGTCGCTGAATTACTAACTCTTTGTAAGTTACCCTGACACCACTGTGTGTTGGCCCTTACAAAAAGCCACTCCCCTAAACATAACAAGGTATCTAAGTTCTCTGACTAAGGTTTAGAGGTGTACAATCATACAAAATACAATTTCAACATTATTCATTACGAACATCATAGTTTATGTTCACAAATATCTGGTATCTAAGTACCAACTAATATCATGTACACAACTTAGCCAACATATAGTTTCAACTTAACAAACAGAATCCCCACGGTAATAAGTTGGTCTGGAAGACTTGTTGATTTATTACTTTCCCATTATTCCAGATGAGGAAACAAAAATTTAAAACAAATTGATAATTAAAAACCTACATTAGGATATACTAAATCCAATCAATCAAAATATGTGATACACCAAAATCAATCATTTAAAGTATCATTTGTTTTCCATTCTATACCAAAAATGAAATCTATTCATAAACATTTATTGCAATGAAATTTATGATTACTTCAAGATAATAGTTCATTCTAAACTCAAACAACATAATCAAAATAAATCAACTGTCATATTATCTATTTCTAGATATTTACTAAATCATTCTTTTAAGTATTTCATTCATACATAATAACTCTTCCAAAATAAATATTTTCAAACATTTAAATAAATATAAATAATTATAAATATTATGTATACATATTATATATAATAAATATAATATAAAATTCATATAACAAATTACCAAATCACGGTTTATAAAATGCATTAAAAACATATTAAACAATGGAAGTTAGGGCCCATAGCCCTAACACTGCGCACAGTGCCGCGCACAGTGGGGAAGGGTTGCCTTCGCAGCCTGCCCCACAGGCTCGGCCGCGGTGGTTGAGCCGTGTGCTGCCCGCATGGGTGGCGCTGGCTCAGCCCTCGCCGCCGTGCCCCTGCGGGGACGGCTGCAGGTAGCCCCCGCCCACACAGAGCTTCGGCTCTTTAGATTTTTTTTAACATATTCAATTTAAATACATTCACTATCAAAAACAACAAATTTAATAGAATTCTGACTACGGATTTTCGCCCATATGACGATTCTAATTTATTAATTCAGTATTAATTAAAACAAATAACTTTATATATATATTTGTATATGTATGTAAATAGATTTGTTACAGATATATATACATATATAAATACATATATAAAATTCATAAAATCAAACAATTAAATACTGAAACTGGGCAATAACTTTCAACAGGAAATTCAAAAAGAATTTTCAAACCCCTTAAAGACTAACAATTTTTCCTCTGTGAATTTCTACTAATATATAAAACCCTGTTTTGCCCCTTTTATTTCTCCATATTCCCTTGTTTTCACAATTTCCCAGAGATTCAAAAATAAGACAACAGAGAATTTTCTTTTCTTTCTCAATTAAAATCCTTCATAGATCTTTCCTACTGTTTAAATAAAAATTTTACCAAATTCCCAAGAAGAACACAGGAAAAACAAAACAAATCTTTTCTCTAACTTTTAAAGAAAAGAAATAAAATAAACAAGAAAAGTACCTGTAGTATGAAAGCTTCCTGTAGAATAAATCCTCTTGCCTGTAGCGTACAATTTTCCCAAAATCTTCTCCAACCAACACAAAATAACTTCCCACCAAGGGATCTTCCACAAATATACAACCAGATACAGAGAAAATAACAAATTCTTAAAAATAATTTTACTCAGCAAAAATCTTTTTCATTTTCTGTGAAGAAAATTGAATAGCCTCTATAATTTCCAAATCCCCAGATAATATCTGTCAACAACCTCAACAATCATCAATTATTGCACTGGGACACATGTCGAGAAATGGTTGCAAAATATCTTCTCCACCACTTCTCGGCAATCTTTTCAATTTTCAATTGCATGCAAATAATTCATTTAATTTAATTTTACAACCAATGTTCAAAACACATGCATTTATTTTATTTAATTTTCTAAATTTCAAATACAAATATAATTTACAAATCGAATGCCATTCCCACAAAATAATATTTAATTTTCAAATAAAACTATTTACACACTTAATAATTTAATTAAATAAGTTTAATCTTTTAAGATCAAACCATTTAACCAAATAAGCTAATTAATTAATTAATAATCAAGCAACTAATTTCTTCCACATTAAAAATTAATTTAAATAACAATAATTAAAGCACAATAAACTAACATTAAAATTTAACCAAATTTTACCTTTTCAAACAATTTATCCAAACAGAAGAATTCAAAACAATCCTATGACTCTGAACTAAAACAAACGATGTACTAAGACTGGGATTATAGATTAGACTAGGGTGAACCAAACTACTATCTCCCAATCAACGTATCCATTGAGTCTTGACACGCTTAGACCTGAGTACCCAGGTGGAGTCGGTGTCATGTACCTGCAATCCCTGCAACCAAGCAATAACATGCATACATATATATATATATATATATAAAGCATTAAACAGACACACCGTGTAGAGAAAATCACAGATATCACAAGGCACTCGCAAGCGAGTGATGCGATTCCGTTCTCCACACCAATACATGTCACATTAGACTGACGAAATAAATAGCTGTTAGTCCATCAAAACATATGCATAGCAATAATCAACTAAAAGTAAACATCTACGCTATCTCAAAGCATAACAGAAAATATTATTCACCATACAATGTATCATCATATCACAGAGTAAATCCACTGTCGCTCAAAACCAGCGATCAAAATATCCAAACAAGGTATCATAGTCTAACAGTGTAAAAACATAACAGCAGAAAGCATAAGCACAAATGGAGGGGTACTACAAGAAAGACATGCTATTCAACTTGTAATAGAGATATAAAATATCTCATCTCTACTAGGATGACCATCATTGGATTTTGATTGACCAAAATGACCACTATGTTACTTTATGCATGAATGACCATGGAGCTATTGTCTTTATAAATTGGTGACTATACAACTCCATTGAGGCTTGAAGGATGATCAACAATTTAGTCCACAAAGTCTTCCTTGTGGTTAGATCAAATGCATATTGTGCTACAATAGATCAAACTCATACATGATGATCCCAACATAGACATGAAACCCATGATTTTACAAACATTGAATGACATATTCACACAACAACTACATTGAGAACTCTAGCTTAAACATATATCATCACGATTTAATAACATCACTAATCACACACACATAAAGCATATCCACAACATTGTTTTACCAATTTCAATCTAAACATATACCTCATCTAAAACTTCCTCAACTCTCCTAATCTCATATGACAAATTGTAATCTCATATACTCTTTGCTAATCTTTATGATGAATTGTAATCTCAAATACTCTTCACTAATTTGTATGATGAATTGTAACTACAGTTATAGTATCAAAATTACTCCAAAAGTTGAATATGCAAGTTTTATGAATATATCGCTACATTTTGCATACACATCTACCAGAGTAGTTCCAAAGCTCCCATTCATTACAAGTTGGGAGGATGCTAGTAGAGTTCGGCTTTACACCAGCCAATCGTATTTGGTTGAAAGTTTCTAAAGCCTTTTCAACAAATATAATTTGTTAATATCCTGCAACTAGGGCATTCCATGATAAAACATTTCTTTGAGGCATTCTATCAAACAGTTCTCGTGCCTTGTCTATGATTCCAACATTTTTGGATACATGTCTACCAGGGAAGTTGTGACTACAACATCTAAAAAATTTCCTCTATCCATTACCCTGCGATGGATGCCATGTCCTATTCCAAAGCTCCCATTTTGGTAGAGGCACAAGGAATGCTGGCAAAGGTGGCGGAATCTGGCTTTACAGTTGCCAATTGCATTTAGTTGAAAGTTTTTAAATAATTTTCAACAAATGCATTTTGTGTATATCCTGCAATCATAGCATTCCATGAGACCGCATTTATTTGAAGCATCCGCTCAAACAGTTCACGTGCCCTGTCTATGCTTCTGCATTTTGCATACATGTCTACTAGAGGATTTCCAACTTAACCGTCAACATGCTTTGGAGATGGATTTTCTCATGCTATTCAAAGGAAAAAAAGAAGCAGCAGCAGCAAGCTAGGCTTCCATAAGAAGTAGCAGCAGGGAAAAAAAGACATCAAAGCAGCTTTCTTTCGGAAAGAATATCTTGCACTAGAAATCCTCCTATTGCTACTTGAGCGGGAGGGGTAGATTCAAAATTTCAATTCAAACTTAACTGTCAGTTTCAGACAACTGGATTGGGCAGAAGTTGCAGTGACCGTGACTCTCCAGAGTCAAAGGAGTACAGTGGAAAAGAAAACGGGAGATAAGAATCTGATCGAACAGTGTAAGAGTGGGACCCATAGCCACGTAAGAAGTCAAACCCTTAGTGTGTGGTTTCAGCCGCGCCCGAAATACATTAAAATGAAGTGTTTTTTTGGCAAACTACACGAGTTCTATAACCAACGTCTAAGTCAAGGTTTGTAAACCTATTCGTCTCTCGACAATCCTTTCAAAACCAAAACAAAGGGGTTTATTTCTTGAAGCAAGGCATGAATAGGAGATTTAGGGCAATAAATTCTCTAGTGGGTGTGTATGCAAAATGCAAAAGCACAAACCAGGCGCATGAGCTATTTGACAAATTGCTTCAAGAAATATGGTTTCACCGAATCTTATGCCTGCAGGCTATACACAAGTGGATTTGATGATCTGATTTAGAATTCTCTGTAACCTTTGCCAATGTCCTCCATACCCACTCTAGAATGAGAGCTTTGGATTTGCGTATTGTCATTAATGAAAATGTGAATGGAGGAAATGTCTCAGTAAACACAGATTTAAATGCCATCTCAAGGTAAACACAGATGTAAAAGCTAAAATAGGAGCTTTTGAATGGCATATAGGCATCCATTAAAGCACAATGAAGGGAAATGTTTGTCAAATATTATAGTTGGAAATGTTCTCCAAAAAGTAGAATTAGAGACAATGCACTTGAACTATTCAGCAAAAGGTCTCAAAGAAATGTTATTTCATGGAATTTCAGGATAAGCGTCCAACTTGACTCTATGACCTGTACTAACCTCCTACTCATAGCTTGTAAAATGGGAATGAGGTCTTTCTTGATTTAGATCTATTATTGCAAGAAATAATACAAATGTTAGTGACGATCAGCTTGGGGAGATGTTAGTAATTGTGCCTCGGTGTTAGTCATTACACAATAGGTTTTTATTCTTCTTCATTATTTCAGTAAGTTTGGCTCTTGGAATGTTTAGTGGAATTGTTCAATAATTTTCTCTGTGATCTTAAATTTAATCTATTTGAAAGTCATGGATTTATATTTATTTGATGATATGTCTGTTACACATGAAAGGCCTCATTGAATATTTTGTTCATTCTATATGTTTTTTTTTTTAATTTGTTTTCCACCCTCTTATTTTAGTAGGTTGCAAGAGTTAATAAATTCTTAATTTGATTTTCTCTATTTTATATATATATATATACACACACTAAAACCACACCTGAAATACTATTAAAAAATTAGTCCTAATATTAAAATATGCTCAACTTTTTTAGGAGAATCATATGAAAATCAATTTTCTCCATGTTGTCAGCCATTGATTTCCTAAAATAAGAGGGATTTTTTTTTGTGTTACTTTGTTGGTTGTTTACCCTTTCCTTGAGAACCTATTGTCTATTGTCGTCAAACATGGGTCAGTTTGTTTTGTTTTGGTGATATATTGTTAGAATATTTTAACTGTTGTTGTGCATAATTCTGATAATTATTTACAATTGTGAAGCACTGCTTGGACTAAATACCTTAACTGATGGGATATGGTTAGATATGACCATAAGAAGTAAAGATTCAGAAGCTACTGTATTTGTGCCTAGAAAATATTTGTGCTCCTAATGCTCCCATGCAAGGGAGTGTAATGGAATAAGTGCACATAATAAGATGGATCCTACAAGATGTGCAATGCCATATGCTTTGAAAGCAGAATAAAAGAGAACTTATATTTATAGTTTATAGTTTAACTTATATTTGGGTTAAGCCACAATAGTGGTTTACAATTAAAAGGAGGAAGGAAATTTCATTTTTTTGTGTTTCAACTATGTGAAGGGGTTCGGTCGAACTGACACATTCACACGAACCATCCTAGAGGTTTGTTCAAACCATAGGGTTTGGTCGAACCCCATGTTCGACTGAACCCCTCAACGTATAAATTAAAAAATATATATTTTATGGGGTTCGATCAAATGGGGGTTCGAACGAACCCCTTGAAATAAGGGATAAAAAAAATTTGTCACTATCGCCGACATTCCTTTTATGTTTTGTGCATGTGCGGAAAACGACAAACGTGAACAAAGCTCAACTGAATGGTGAACGAAACTCCCAGGGGAAAAATGTGCACCACCACCTCAAGCCACAGTTCATCAACCTTGACCTCCATAGTAGTAGGTTGGTAAAATTCAAATTGCATTTGTTTGAAAAAAATTTAAACCCTAAATGTGAAATGTGAAACGTTTTAAATTTGTAGATTTGAAATTGCATTTGCTTGAAAGTTTCTAAATCCTTTTTAACAGAATTAATTTCTATTATGCTTTGATGAATGTTCATACCTTGTTCCAAAGCTCCAATTTTGGCATAGGCAAGGAGAATGTTGAATTTGGCTTTGCAGTTGCCAATTCCATTTGCTTGAAAGCTTCTAAAATGTTATCAACAAACCCATTTTGTGCATATCTTGCAATCTTTATATTCCATTAGATGACATTTCTTCTAGGTATTCTGTCAAACAATTAATGTGCCTTGTCTATGCTTCCACGTTTTGCATACATTTCTACCAGGGCACCTGCCAATTGCATTTGCTTAAATGTTTCTAAAGTTGTACTTATTAACAAATTTATTTGAGGCATTATATCAAACAGTTCATGTGCCTTCCACATTTTGCATACATGTCTACTATGTCACTTGCAACTATAACATCTGGTAAAATTCCCCCTTCCTTGATGATTTGATTGATGTCCATACCCTATCCAAAGTTCCCATTTTGGCACAAATAGAGGGAAGGTTGTGGAATTTGACTTTACAACTGCCAATTGCATTTGCTTGAAAGTTTCTAAAGCCTTTTCAACAAACCCATTTGCTGCATAGAGTTGTTTTCATCACCATGTTTGATAAAATATAATGAAATTAAGATATTAGTAACCATTGATGTTTATTACATTGTAGAATTCTAAAATTTTGATGTATCCTTGAACTTGTAAAATTCAAATATTTTATTCTTGTAATAAAATTTCCATAATGTTTGTATATACAATAAGAAACTTGGTAACATTGAAGTAAATCATTGAAACTTGCAATGTTATAAGGAAATTTGACTTGATCCCTTCTTGTGCATAGTCAAGCCTCATTGATCAATTCCTTGATTTTGATAACATTTAGAAGACAACAAGTAGCAAATGTGATTGCCAGGATTATACATATGTAATTATGCTTAGTGCTTGAAATTTAAGATTTTGTGCAATGGAATGTGATGCATTGTCCATGTTAAAGAGACCTAGTGTAAGAAAGTTAGGGTTTTAAGATTTTTTTGATACAAGGGTTGGTGTAGTTGATGTGACTAATGCAAAAGATTGTGTAGTGATAATTGACTAAATATTTGTAAAAGAAAGACAAAGTTGGGTTTTCTTAAAAATGGATCAAACTTATAGATTTATTGAGGATATAGATGACCTAGGGTGATGTCCTTTTATACATGTCCTAGGGAATAATTTGAAAGTTTTGGCATAGAAATTGATGGGTAAAGACAAGTTGGAACTCAAAATTTGGGCAAATCCTCACCTACGAATTTGAACTAGGTCAAGGCACTTGCATTTTTGAATCTAGCAAAGAAAATTTAATGTTCTAAAAGCTTGAATTATTTTTAGCAAGGATAACATGATATTTTTTAAGTACAAGCTTAAGTTTAAATCTTGCAAGAAAGCTAAATTGAAATCAAAATTATATGTTTGAGGCAATGCATATAAGACACCCATACAAAATAGTACAAAAGAAAGAGAAAAAATGTAAAGAATGCACTTGTAACCTATACAAGAGCATTAAAATTTTGAAATTAAACATAAAGAATAATAAGATTTATATTAAATACATGAGGCTATTATATAATATCAAAAAAGACTATTTTAAAGTTTAAATTTATATTTTAATTTTAGGGTAAATACTTTTGGTTGGATTTATGAATTAAAAATAGAAATTTTGAAAGGGCCCCACCCTTTTACAAAGACCAATAAAGAGACAAAAAAGGATCAATCATATTGGCATGGAACAACAATAAGAAAAATATAGTTGTAAGTTAGAAAAATAACATCCAATTAGAAATACTCCACCAATAGTGGCAATGTATCTAATAAAGAGGGTCATTTTCCCAAAAACATTAGTAGATCTACCATTTCACAACAACTTGAATCCAAAAAATTTCAAGGAACTATATCTTATTGTCAACCTTATCCTTTTCCATGAATGAACCTAGTTCCTTTCTAATGGATTTTCCATCTTTAGTTTCCAAACTTGAGACCAAAGGGAATAAAGGGTTCCTATAATCTTTTGATCTTGAACCTTCTTCATATTTTTAAATTATTAGAAGGAATACCAAGAGGTGAATGTTGCAATTCAAGAGAATGGTAGAGGCAATGAAATCCAACTAATCCATCTCTAACATGATTCTTGTCTCTACCAATCTCCTCTAAATTTCTCTTGACAAGACCTTCTAAATTAGTCATGTCTACAAGAGGACCAACCACCCCTCGATTATGCCCAAAGGGAGCCTCAACCAAATCCTAAGGTAAACAAGGCTCCATCTCATCCTTATGCATTTTGTTCAACCTTGCCTTCCTCTAAAATTCCTACACCTATAAAATACATAGCTATCTACACATGACAACATGGTGAAAACATAAGAAAATCTTGTAGCATGACATGTTGAACCCAACTAACCAAATTCAAAAATAATTTAATCTATAAGTATAAATAGTTTGATGGTAGAAACTTTATACATATTAAAATATGATAAATGTGTGATTATTTTTCTTTCCAATCTATAAATTTTTGACGTGCTTGGCTATATAATTGAGATGATCCACTCATAATGTAATGATAAAAATTTAGTATGTATGAAAGAAATATTTTTGAGACATCAAACTACCATTCTACATAACTCTCATGGAAATAAGAATATTATTTTATTTTAACTAAAGAAATTGTGTGTACTCTATCTTGAATTACTAATTAATTTTGAATTATATACTTATAATTTAAAATAAGAGCATCCTTTGTAACATGGAATAGATAGGTTAATTAATGAAATAAAATTTATGTTTTTATATTAAGAAAAAATTACAAATATATGGAACTCATACATTGAGAAATTGACTAAGACAACTCTACATATGAGAATTAAGATGCTCGAATAATTTATATACCTTCTTTCAATAATTAACATTAGAAATTAATACTTGGCTCATATTGTATAATCACACTAGAAACCAACAATGGAAGATTGAGAGTCTCAACTACTTGAATTCCACCTTATAGATAACATTCATACTAGAAGCCAACAACTAAAGACCAAATTTCATAAATAAATTTCATGTGTTATATATCATGCCTTTGAGGGGTCCACAAGTACCATGAGTCTTTTGAAATCCTTCTCCATCTAAATGCATCCATTCCAATACCATTGGGAGGTGGGTATCCCAAGTTCCTTAATTTCTTGTAGGAATTTAATCAAGAGTAGGACATTGTGACTTTGGCATGTAAATTTAAATCTAAATGCGCATCCAAAAAATACAAATTCAATAACTAAATTTAATTCAAAAAGTGGGCCATCTATGGCCTTCTATAAACTTTTCGAAGATGTCATTCCCATAAATGATAAATTAAAATTTAAGTTATGACCTTCACCAAAATGACATGAAATTATCTTTCTAAGATGTCATATTTGTATAAATCCCTCAAAGAAATTTTTTAATAAATTTTAAACACTCAAACAAATACATATATATGAATATATACTTCATTTATAAATTCTTGGAATATATCAATCCATCACAATTAAATTCTTAACATCATGCATAATATTTTTGATGTATTCACAAAGCCACCTAGGGTCTCATAAAACTTGAGTAGGTGAATACCAATATGCATATCTAATGGTGGGGTAAATGGAGGGGGATTAGGAGTAAGTTCATATATATCTATTACTTATTTTGCAATCCAATATATTGGTTGGAGAGGTTGCATTTGAATAGGAGTGAAGATAAGGTCTATTAAAATATGACTCACCATCTTATCTATTCTTAGGATTTTGGAGTTTATCAAAATATCCTTTGTCGATCTCAACCAATCTTTGCTTCAACTTTGAAATCATCCACACAATCCTCCTTGAAATATTCAATATGTGAAACATAATTATGAGGAAGATACAAATAATCCTTGACATAGCTTTTTGTATCAAAGGATAATATGGTTCTATAATTTTAAACTATTTCCAATTTTGAAATCTAAATACAATCAATAATCTATTTAATCGAACAATAATTGTAATTTTAAGGCAAACATAAATTACTTGAATCTTATTAAGGTCTCTCATTCGATTCTACTTACTCTAACTTAAATTTTAAAAACAACATTAAAATCCACAAAACAAATTTCAAAGACATAATAAATTATTACAATATTATTTAGAAATCTAATTGTAATGAACATGTTATAGTAATAAATATTCAAATCTTAAATCTATGAAAATATATAACCAAATGATCCTTAGTTTTAATATATCATTTGTGATGAGAATGTTGAATATTATAATTTTTTAGGCCAATCTTTAGGCACTAATTCACCATTGTTAAAATGATGCTTAGTTTATTCATTATTATTTTGATGATTATAATTTTTTAGAATCTCTATTAAACCAAACTCAAAATAATGGTATAGATTAAGATTCTTGTCTTTATCCTATATTTGGGTCATGTTTGATTCTAGATTTATTATCATAATTAGAAGTTGTATAAATTGTTATTATATATTTTTTAACATATATAAAATGTATGGGTGGATTAGTGAGATATTTATAACAAGTATGCAATATGAAGTCAAACTTTATTAGATTTGATTCTTAATAAATTAGTTTTAACGATTCAATTTATAGCTTTATGCAATCTATAAGTTTAAATAGTTTGATGGTATCTAAACTTTATACATATAAAAATATGATAAATGTGTGATTATTTTTCTTTCCAATCTATAAGTTTTTGATGTTCTTGGCTATATAATTGAGATGATTCACTCATAATGTAATGATAAAATTCATCCTCATATGGAGGATTTTATATTATCTTCCATCAAATTCATCCTCTTTATGAGATTCTTATGGAATATTGATATTCTAGTGTGAATTCTTAATTTTAGAAATATCTTAACTAGGTTAATTTAGGTTCAATGAAGGCAATAGAACTTTTTTTTCATTTACATAATCCTATTTTGAAGTTTATTTATGTTAACAACTATTAAATTAGATATTTTTATCCCCAATTATTTTCAAATACTTTTACACTAATCTTTGTTTTCTTATTCTTTCTTTCATTGTTTCATTTAAAATTTGAACCATTTAAGGATGCTATGTTATAGATTATAGTTGTCTTCCAATTCTTTTTAAATTGTTCAACCCTTTCATGGTCTAAATAATTTTACATTCAACAACCATGTCTAAAGTACATTATATACCCAACCTCTTCCCCTATTTAACACACTCATAAACCTTGTTACTAATCTCATTCGAAGAGGTGGAACAACCAATCTTAGAGGGATCCTCATCCATAGGAAAGAGAAAGGAGCCATCAATCTAGGCTCTAGTACTATTCTAGAAATAGTAGAACTAGAAGCTAGAATCCTAACAATGATAGCCAAGTTGGATAATACACAAGTTTTCATTTTCAAGGGATTGGGGAACACTTATTGGATGGGTATTATTTCCCCTTCACCACATTTTGATTAGGATTAAGAATTGAAATAATAAAATTCTCAAATTGGTATAAGAAAAAAATAAGCCCTTAGTGGAGGGGAGCTCATTTTTTTCCTATTGCAACTCTAATAATAGATTTCTTAAATTAAATGAGTAAATGAAAAGGGAAGCTAACAAGTCACGTGCATCTAAGATTATTTATAAGATAAAAGTTATAGGATAAACAACATTTATAGTTTCCTTCTAGGATGAAATAAATAATCAAGTAGAATAATTTATATAGTTGTGAGGAAATCATCTATATTTTCCTTCCTCTTGTATTTACTTTCTTTATGAGACTTCAAGCCCTTCATGGATAAACCACTTGTAGTAGCTCAATACCTTCCTCAGTGGCTTTAAAGGTCAACCTTCTTAATTTTTAACCAAAAATTTAATAACATTCAATTTTGTGTAATTTATGTCCACTATTATCATTTTAATTCAAAATAATGTAAGAAATTTATATATTCATTTAAAATTAAAAAAAATCTTAAAATAATAGTTTTAAATTAATTGAAAACATGGTTGGACCCCTCTAATTTTGTGGAACTAATTCTTAAAAGCTATTTTAGTTGAATTTTATATAATGGGCAAAGGAAGCCACATATGGCATCAAGACCTTCCTTGATGGTCTTTAAGTTAGGAAATTTTTAATTTCATTCATAGGTCTTGAGGTATTTTAAACAAAAGTTGTGTTTAGAAAAAGGTATTTGGTACAAACTCCCAAAAAAATTAATGTTATATGTTTATGCTATTAGCACGCAGAATTTTGGGCCTTAAAATAGCCACATCATCCCCATATTTTAATACAAATGAGACATTGAGGCTTTATGTCACTTATAATAGATCTACAATTAGTTGATATAGCTCCATTTAGATCAATCCATATATCCTAATTTCTATCAAATCATAGGGTGTCAATTTCACATTATTCCATGCAAGCAACACAACACATTTAAACTAGAAAACATGAAAAATGAAGCATTGGGGATTCTAGTTAACGAATTCCACCTCAAATTGTTCAGTTAAGCTTCATTATTCATTTTATTGGTGTAGATATGTAATTATGTAAATTTCTTTCATGTTTTGTTTTTGTTCAATCGGTCTTTTGAAATTGAACCCATATGTGGAATTTGAAAAGGAACTCAAGGAAGCAAAGAATTGAACCCATAATGCAGAAAGAAAAAGAGACAAAAATGGATTTAAAAGTTGTATATTCATTATACGGTATTATATAATTTGGTATTACAACTTCAAAATGGCTCTCAAGCCATACTTTTTGAAGTATATATATACTATGTAGTTTCTCGAAGCATATATTAAAATCCTTTTTAAGGCATATATACAAAAAATGGGAAGAGGGAGTTCATTCTTCAGGCAGGAGCATCAATAGTGTCAATGGTATCTAGAATAACTTCATTAGTAGGAATATTAACAAGAGTAGCAAGATCCTTAACAACATCAGGAGCATCAACAACAATAATGGCCAGTGGTGGAGGATACACCAGGTCCCTAAAATCAATATACCACTCCATGTCGTAGAACAACACCATGTTGTAGTAGCGTAGGAGGAAGTGGCAGGCACAAGTGACCCTATGGTGGTGCTCTTCATGCATCAGAATGTGGAATCCACTCAAAAATGACACCCATGACACCACTGCATCTTCTTCAATGTGCTTGTGAAGGTCACTTGTTGTAGGAAGACCAAGGCCATACACCACATTTTCCACAACTTCTCCAAGGCCGCCAAGGTAGTGCTTCGGGAAGATTTCCAATGCGAGTCACAGGATCATTGGCTTGAGTACTTATATATCAAGAAAGGAAGCCACAAAATGGGAGAAAATGTCAGTGTTAATCCTATACTTGTCCTCATACTCTATGCAGTCCCTCCCCCATATCCACTTCATTGCTATAATTTCCAAAGAATTCTTATTCTTTGTCATGTGCTTAAGATGCCTGTTAGAAATTTCACCCAAAAAGGTTGCATGTGACTTGTTGCTAGTGATCCTAATTGGAGTATTCATTGCACCTATCTCTACCCAACTACCAAATGCTAATTATTCCCAATTATCGAGTGCAATTATGTTGTTGTCTTAGGGTCTATTTATAGAAATAACTGAGGTACATGCATGCGATAAGCATGATACTAATTGAATATTAATGTTGAAATATCATCAAGAGCCAACTCAAAATTCCCACCACAGAGCAAACTTGAGAATCCCACCCAGTTGTGTCTGATGTGTATGAATTGTTGCATGAGAAGTAAATGAGTAATTAATTGTTGAAACCGGTAGTCCCAAGTGATCAATCACACGGTCAAGTGTTGATGTGTCATGTCATAGGCATTTTTGTTTTCTCCAAGGATGAACTCAATCTTTTTGTGTACTCATTACGCTTTGGTCCTAATTATTCTTTTTAGGGTATTAATTGCAAAAAGCATGCAAAAGGTTGTGTGCCTTCAATCACTAGCTTAATTTCCCAGGAAATCGCGCCGTAGGACATATTGACTAATCACCATTATGAATGATTATCTTTTCAAAGGGAAAGAAATTCATTTCACATGAACAAGAAGAGTTGGCAGTAAATGCCAAATTTATTGTAGAAAGGCAACTATTTTCTATGACTCCAAGTCGAGAAAAGACTAAGTATTGCATGAGAAAGAACAACATTGTGAAGAGCTTTATGAGTACGTTGTTCATTGCTAAGAGCTTTGGGTGTAGAATTTTCCAAGGAACCCAAGTGAATTGTAGAGAGTTTGAATGTTGCTAAGGTCTATAAATTCCTAAAATAGCCTAGAATCTATAGATGGAAGCACAAGGAGAAGCAACCCAAAGCTTATCTGACGCCATGCATTCAAGATTGAAGGCCAACATTTTTTATGACACCTCTTACGCTTCGCCTGGGATCCTAGAGAAGCTAAAGTGGGTCTGCACATGGGCCATAGACAAGAAGGCTCACAGGGATCAGAGCTTGATAATGGATGAATGGGATAACATTCATGACCCCATCCTTAATACCAACCCTAAGAGTCTTAGGGAAGTAGCCTATGAGAGAATGAAATAGTCCACTAGTGAATAGTAATTGGCATACAAGCTATGGTTTTGTGGTCTCCCACAGTATATGGTCCCTTTTGTGCATTATTTCCCATAACTGGTCCATGAATGCATGCAACATTTTAACCCAGATACCAGTGCCTTTGAAGGCCAAGAGTTAAGGGTCATAATCAGCGTGGATGCTATAAGGGATATGTTATGCATCCCTCCTGCAAAGGGCTATAAAGCAGAAAAGATAAAGACATTCACTCCAGAAAAGGGGGAAGAGTTATGGCAGACCAAAGATCAAGCACAAATCTTTTATAACCAAGAAACCAAAAGGCCTAAAGAATATTTTAAGAAGTCACCACAGATTCTGGTTGCACACCTTGCTTTTAACAATGACTTGTAGGAGGCCTTCTCCATGATGGATTTTGTTTGCGGTATGGATGACGACAAGTACATGCAAGAGTTTCAACTAGGTCTGGGTTTTCAATTGGGGAGACAACATTCTTTATTCTCGTATGACTTCATGGAAGTCATTGTCTGGGAAATTATGAGCCAGATCAAAGAATATAGTATGCAACATAAATTCAGGTTTTCTTCTCTCCTTGCTCATATGTTTTTGCACCAAAAACCTTGATTTCTTTAGAAAACGTATGCACTTGGCTATTTTTGATGAAAATGGAGTAAGAAGGCCGATTTCTGTGTGGAATCCCCTCCTCTCTGCAACTTATGATTACTATACATTTTCATTCTACTTCTTAACTCCAATTTTGCAAGATTTTAGTGAAGATGGCAATCTTTATCAGTTATTCATCAAGCAAACAGGGTGGATGTAGAGTTTTCATCCTCATTGTGATTGGTTTCTCAGGGAGGATTTCACATTTATTAGACTATGTGGTTTTATTGAGGATCCATTCCAACTCCTGATATGTGTCACAAATCGGGTGTTGGACCTTGAAGTGTTTCGACAACTATCAATTATTGACAATAACTTTTGTGGAGGAAAGAAGTAGAAAGGTTTTTTCTTTTGCCCTCTGAGTTTCAAAATGGTGGTAATGGCAAGGAAGTAGACACATGGTCTATTGGAAGGAAAGCTGACTCATCTGGGGCTAGTGTTAATTTGTGATAAGTGGCAATACAACCCCAAAAATGACTTAGCAGACCTGAATGTCAAGGTGACTCACAACTCCCGGCCTTACTAGGAGGTTCAGTGGAATCCATAGTCAGAAAAAATGACTTGTTTGTGGACTTGGCCTATATTCCTACATATGAAAGGTCGTTACGACTCTCTTTCTATTTTCCTTTGGTGAAACCTAATGAGAAGCACCAAATGGGGCCCACCCTTTGCAATAATTTGTTCAAGAATTGGCAGTGGAGCAAAGAGAAAATTGTAGCTTTCTGGATTTATCGTCAGGAAATCCAATGCCTTGATGCCCCATTCCAAGAGGTAGAAATGGATGAAAGATTCGATAGGCTATGGAACAGACAACATAATGATACTGGCACAGGCAATGATGAGGATATAGATCCAGAGGAAGCTAGGAAATATAGAGGGAAGGGAAAGGAGGTGAAACAGGCCCAAGCACAGAGCAAATAAAAATCGTAGAGAAAACAAAAGGCGACAGAGCAGTCTGGCTAGACTTCACTGAAAGTGCATCTAACTACATCATGATCAGAGGCCTCACTACCACACACATGGACTGTGAAGAGATCTAGAGTAACCCAACAATCTTAAGGGGTCATAAAGGTGAGAATTCTCCACCCAATAAGAGGCAGCCCACAAATGCAACCTTTGAAGAGGGTTCATAGGAGCCTACAACACACCAAGGATCGGAGTCCTCTATGCCTCAAGTATCTTTCTCTCCTCCTCTTCTCACTACTCAATCTTTAGTTACTCCTACTAACTCTGTCATATTTGCATACCTAATTACTTCTAGTGTTAGCCTTTCTTTTTTTGCTTCTACTTCCATGGTCGCGGGAGGTTTCTCCCAATTCTCCCAGATCAGACATGCAACATTTACTCCCCTGTAGTCTATCCCATATTTTGTCATGGCTTGGTCTGCATCTACCATTACTACCCCTTTAATCCCACTATGTCGGCTCTGACTCAGCCTGCCCTACAAATGGAGTTTGTTGTATCTTCGCTATTTCCACCACTCCCCATGAGTCCTTCCTCCACTTCCCTGACTGGGCCTTGGCATAACATTCCCCCGTTCTCCCAATTAACAATCTCTCTGCTGAAAAAGATAGCAGTCAGGGCCACAACTCTCTCTTTCCCTTTTTCTCTTCCTCCAGGTATGCGCCCTTCACTGGCGAGTTAATTAGATCACTCAAAAAATTTATGTTGGAGGGTGATAAAACAAGAGCAGCATAGGCTATCAGAGTCCAGAAGAGGAAAGCAAAAGATGTTACAAAGCCATATGAACCATGTGTGAAAACCCTTTTTAATGAAGCTCAACTGTCATATTTTGTAACTATGCATCCAAA
>VDFB02075321.1:235187088-235272032 GCA_007258455.2 Sequoia sempervirens | reverse complement strand
ATCCTTGGATTGTTGACATAAAACAACCAATCAAAATTTAGTTTCTCTCTCTCATATTAATATATATTACTATTATATTAAATATATATTATATTAATTATATTTTGTATTATATAAAAATATACTTATTATTAATTATTAATTATAATAATTTTATACATATTTAATAATTTTGTTAAAGAATATAATATCTAATTATGATAAGTTGAATAATTATATTATTTATTATGTAAAATATGTAAAATATAGCTAATATATACTTAACTATATTGTAGAATATTAAAACCTAGCTAAATGGCACCAAAATTTTCAACTTAATTAACATACTGTAAAACCTAACAAAACTAGGTTGTAGCTCGTCAAATTGGAGAAGTGAAAGGTCAATACCAGCGTCGAGGAAGAGTTTGGAGTAGTGAAAACAAGGTCAATTCCAGTGCCGAGGAAGAGTTTGGAGTAGTGAAAACAAAGTTAATGCCAGCGCTGAGGAAGAGTTTGGAGTAGTGAAAACAAAGTCAATGCCAGCGCTGATGAAGAGTTTGGAGTTAAAAAAAGGTCAATACCAGCGCCGACGAAGAGTTTGGAGGAGTGAAAACAAGGTCAATATCAGCGTCAAGGAAGAGTTTGGAGGAGTGAAAACAAGGTCAATACCAACGTTGAGGAAGAGTTTGGAGTTAAAAAAGGTCAATACCAGCGCCGACGAAGAGTTTGGAGGAGTGAAAACAAGGTCAATGTAGACACATAAAAATGTCCTAAGCCTTCGAGCATCATTTTTCTTCATCCTCGTCCTTCGATAATTGAATCATTTTAGTTATTCAATTATGTTTGATTATATTCCTCTATTAATTGAATAATTTTTAATAATTATTTAATTAATTCACTTTCTAATGTTTATTCTATCCTAACAGATTAAACAAACTAATTGCGTCACTAATTTCTCCCTCTTCTTCAATAGTTAAATGAATTATTATTTATTTAATTATTTTTCCATCTTTCATCTATAGTTAAATAATTACCATCAAATATTTATCTATTCATGGTCCTTTAATTCTTCCATAGTTAAATAATTATTAAATTCATTTAACTATCCCATACCACCTTCCCTATTAAATAATTAATCTAAATTAATTATTTAAGGTCTAATTTTCATCTCTCCATTTAATTAAATTGATAAATTTAATTAAATGCTCTTCTTTTCATTTTATCTAAATAAATAATTTGGATAAATAATTTATTTGCCACTTGTCATTTTCCTCCATTTTGAATAAATAATTTAAAATAAATTATTTATGCACCTCCACTTGGTCAAAGATACCCTGTCATTATTTCATGTCATAGTCTGCATGTCTGTCATAGCCGTCAACGTCATAGTTTTTGCCATGCATGGCATATTCTTGGTGCATCAATTCTAGACTGTCAATTCGACCTTCAATCTCATCCGTCCATTCGAAATTGCATTTTCTTATAAAATCAAAATTTTGAATTCATGGCCTTCTTCTTCTTCCTCTTCTTTTTCTCAAGCTTTCATGTGAACTTTCTGGCTTTCTTGTTTTCATCTATTTTTACACATACTTAGAGCTTCTCTTAGTCATTTAGAATCATTTTGCATAGAAAAATCCTTCAACACTTGTGTAGGACATGGCATAATCTTAAAGTTGTTCGAAGAATCTGAGGGCACTCTTCAACTTGCAGCAAGCTAGAAGGTGTAATGGAGGTCAGCCATGGAGATTGAAGATTTGGGTAACTTTGCTTCATTTATTTTCATGTTTTCTCCTTTACTCCATTATTTTCTTTGGATTTTTAGATTTAGCAATTCTAACCTAATCAAACATAAATTTCCAGAGATCTATTTGGTGAACCCGACGTTTGTTTTCTTGTAGAGAATTTGGTTTGTTTTCTTGTTTGTTTTTGTTGTTTTGCAGGTTACAGCTAAGAATTTATATAAAATCTCGTCATTTTCTTTTGAGCACAAAAAAATGGGCTCATAAAATATTTTAAAACTTTTTCTAGGTTTTGTAGGCCTCATTCTCAGCTTTTCAAAACTTTAAATGGTTTAAAATTTTGTTAAGATTTGATAAATTTATGGCTGTTTTAGTATTTTTTGTTCTTTAAATCTCGCCTTGAAAACCCGCGTTTTCTTTTGCCTATAATGTTTCTTTTGTGTAGAATCTTGGAAAAGTACTTTCTGGGTTTTGAAGATTTGATTTTCAGCTTTCGATGGATTCAAATGATTTAAAATTTTGTTAAGTTTTGAGAAAGTTATCACTGTTTTAATTTGTTGTTGTCATTAAACTTTTCTTTTAAGTTATTAATCCCTTGTTTTCAGCATGTGGCACAGCTTGGAGGGAGTCTAAAAATTGTTTCTATAGAAACAAAAATTGATTTTTTTCATTTTCTTTAGGTATAATAAATTTTGTTTTCTTTCAACAACAATAAATTGCATTTACACTCACGAGGATAAAATGAACCATAATTTGCATGTCACTCATTTGGTCTTAAAATGAACAACAAATTGCATATTTCATCATGGGGCTTAAAACGAACAACAAATTTGTATGAATCACTCATTGGGCCTAAAATTTACAATTACAATTTGCATTTTCATGTCATTGGGCTAAAATGAACACAAGCATGCATTGAAACTCATATAGTTAAAATAAACTTGCATTCTTACGTCATGAGTTTAAAATGAACTTTATTTTTCATATTTCAAGTTAAACTTTTAAAAAGAACAAAGTGTCTTGTGTGTCCTCCTCACATTATTGTTTGGTAACTAAAATTTACAAGTGTCTTCAAATTTTGTCACCTTGATGCAATAATTGAAGTATCCTCTCCCCTTGCGCATTCATGCGATCCTAGGTGTAAGAGAAACGGTTATTGCCTCTAGAACTTGGGCCTGCCTTGGTGGGAAAAAGTACTCACCCCAAGGCGACTCAGACCGGCAATGGAGTTTTTTTGCCAAACTACCCTCGACTGGTATATAAATGTGAATCCTAAGGGAAAGCCTAGGGTTACGAGTGTGGATGTCTCATACAGACCAAGTAGTACTCCCCAAAACCCTGTTGAGCTTAACCTCTTTAGGCTAGAGTGCCTCCTAAACGGAGCTTAATCTTGCGCCCCATGTATGGCCACTCGAACAGGGGTCCCGAATTAAACACCTTTGTTTAGTAGCCAAAAACCTTCTATTTGCTAACGCAGCACCGGTCGGTGTGAAGACATCCACATCTTCGCAGTCTGTAGTAGAGGTGATCAATCTGCCATGGGAGTTTCATGGGGGTTGGAAGCTTGGTTGGCCTGAGAAGAGAGTGCACTATAAGGGGGATCCCATGCAACCAAGCTTCTGGATTCACACGCTACTGATATGCGGTTGGGGAAACCCACGTGGAATCTAGTGAATATTTTCCTGGCCTAACCATATGATTGTGCGTGTCTTATTTGTGTTTGTCCACATTCAAACATCGTGCTTGTCAAGTGTTTTCTATATTTTCAAACAATATACACAACATTCACAATCTGGACAAAAATAATCAACCTCAGACAACTTAGACTTTTCAACAAAACATCCAAAAAACAGTCTCAGCTTGTTGTCAAACATTTTTTTCTAAGAAGTCTCTGTCAAAAATCAGCTTTGAAATTGCTCAAAATCCTCATTATCCAACCATTAGTTTGTATTATTGACCATAGGCTTAATCTTTCAAATTTTAGTTGCATACATTAGGCATTAGATTGACCCTAAGTTTTCATCTTTGCATACTTTGGATTAGGTTAACCTCATCAAAATTTGCAAAATCATTGCTTTCAAAACTAGGCTATCTTGGACTTCATCATTCATTTCTATTTTCGGTCATTGTCCCTTTTGTGAGGATTTCCAACTCAGCAGTCTAGTTAGGAAAACTCACTAGTCCTTTTGACTTTGTCACTTTGTCATTTTAAACAAGTCCTTTGATAACCAAAATCGAAAACAAAGATTAAGCTTAGAGTGCTTAGGTACCCCTGTCTCCAAATTGCATTCATTTTAGTTCATACCTTGCATACTTTATTCCCAAAAAAAATCCAAAAATATCGTTCATCCTAGTTGTCATTTTGAACGTAGACCTTGCATTAGCTCCCTCATTAGTCCTCATTTTGCACCTTGACCTTGCAATTTTCGTGGTCCACATTGTCATTTTCCTAATCAACATTGTCATCCAAGTCAACATCATCATCCTAGTCACCTTGGCTTTTGGAATACTCGCATTATCATCTCGTTGCATTGTCATCCTTTATCACACAAAAAGACAAAAACATAGACTAGTTTCATACTTGCATTGTCATCATCTTCATTTGAGCAATCTCTTTGATGGTGGAAACAAGACTTCAAAGACAAAGAGAACAAATGGAAAACTTTGGACAAGATTTCAATCCCAACATTGATAATAACACTTATGACATGAACCAAAATTGGACTTTTTTTTACCCATTTCACAACATGAACATGCAATCTTCCATGAACATGCCATATTCATCACAAAATCCTTTTGAACCATTCATACAAAGAGACCAAAATGGATGAGTATACGTAGAAGACTTAGAAGCTGTAATGCAAAATCCTGATATAGCCTCCTTTGTAGAAAAATTAGTCATACGTGACCCTCAAAGGTATCTAGCCATACTTTTGGACCAAGAGGCAAAGTTACCACAAGGCTTTGACATAAATACTTTGGGACCTCCATCTGTCTACCCTCACCATCAATAGTCACTTAACATAAATCCTACCATTAATTCACAACAAACATCCACTTATCACCCTTATCCTAACCTTGACAAGGGAAACCAACTGTCCACTAGTCCATTATGAGTCTCCATGTCATAACCTAGTCCTTCACATACTAGTCCAGTCCAAGTCCCGATGTCCTATCCTAGTCCTTCATCCATTAATCCTTTTCAAGTCACCCCCTCACAAGCCACTTTTAGTCATGAAAATTATATCATTGTCCAAAGTCAAATCCCATTGTCTAAACTTGAGGATACATGTCAAAACAAAATCCCAAAGCATGACTGTATAATGTCACCCTCATGTCAAGAACAAGGTAATCCATCCCATGACCCTATCTCAAAGTCCATTCAAGAAGTCTTTCAAAATAATCATGGCATCCAAAATATACCTATCCTTGACAACGATTCTATTCCCAATTATATCATCCATGACAACCCCATCTTTGACCAAGACCCTACCATTGACCAAGAAGTACAAAATGATCCACTCCTTGATTTTTATGCCATTTATGATCAAAAACTTAATGACCCTATTCAGGCCCCGACTATCAACACTTTCCAAGATGAGACACTTGCCTCCATTGGACCCATAGATGATATTCCTCAAGAACAAGAGTCTTCCATTATGGACATATTTTCACATGATCGAGCTATAGTTGACTTCATTGGACTCCATGACACTGACCATAATGATGGATTCAACATCGACATGGAAGCACCAATAGAATCATCTAAACCTAACATGTCACAAAATCATACCAAAGATATCAGTCAAAAATATGGCCAACATCACAATGAAGCTAAGACACTTTATCAACTAGGGTCATCTATCTTTGTCAGAGCAGGCTTTCTTGTAGATGAAAATATTCCAAGTTATAGTTTCCACACACATCATGATGGGTTAGCATCTTGCTTTCAAAATAATAAATACCCCATCGCAAACATAATTTGTTAGAGCATGCATTATCAAGGCAAAGGACTAGGCATACACGAGCAAGGCATTCAAGAATCAATACAACTTCAGGAAAATTACAAGCATCAAGGTCTTGGCTATTCTTCAGTTAGTAAATCAAACGATGTCAGTGGAACCTCCTCGATATTGGGGGCAACCTTGTCAGATACAAACGTCAAAATAGAGTCCATGAGAAATTCTTGTCATAAGATTGTTGCCAACACCTCGTCCACCCACACCATAAACCATCATTCTCAACATCTTAAACCTTTCCTTTGGAACCAACAAAAAAAAAATTCTTACAAATTCAAAAATCAAATGTCAAAGGCCATCGAATTAGATAAAAAGACAAGTGGACAAATGAAATTAAAATGGATCCCAAAGAAAAGTGGATCAAGCAAAGAAAATATGTCAAAAGAAAAAGTTAATCAAAATGTGGAGCCACAAGACAAGAGGACTCCCATATATAACACATGTCCACCTCCTTCAAAATGGTCATCAAGCAAGGCATCTAAAGGTGTTGGTTCCAAATTCCATCCCTCCAAAATCCGTCATCCATCATACCAAGTTTGGAAAATAAAAAGTGATTCATCCAAACGTCCAAACAAATTTTTCATGTCTACCATCATCCGTCATAATCCTACATCTCGCCTAAAGTTCAAAAATCCCATGTCACAAATCCATAACATCATGGCAGCAACTCTTTATCACAAGGATTCTCATGGCACTTTATCGCGATGTGCGTATTCTGATAAGGCCAATTCTAGTATTAGAAAGGACCATAACGACATCAATCAATTGTATGCAAGTGCTATCATTTTGACAAGCCAACTACTTCGAAAAGGACATTATTAGCATATCATGACACCAGTGTCTACATCAACACCGACAGTGGATTCAGAACAGTCAATGGTCATCTAAAGCATCCAGGCTATCCACAAAATCATAACTACAAAAAAAAATTGAAAAATGTAAAAAATCGTCTTGGTGACACACACAAAAAAAAAGTCAAGAAAATAGTAAAGAGAAAAAATTCATCCAATGGTGAAAACCTGACAAACAGGCGCCCTGGATAAGTACCATGATGAAAACCTGGCAAGCAGGCATCATGTGTAAAATAAATTGTCTATGTGGACCATTACACTTGGGGCCAAGTCTTTTCATTCCCCATGCCTTTCCTCATGACATTTCCATTCATCCATTTAATCCATATCATTCCCCCGCCCATTTTACCACCTACCTTGGTCTTGACATAAAATATGCAAACATAAATCATGCTTTGGGGAAAACTCTTGATATGTCAATCCTTTGGTCACAAACTATGCATGCAACATCATGTCATTTCCGTCATAACCTCATTATCCCTATGCAACACAGTCCTTGAAGATCATATGCCAATTCCTCTAGTCGCATGTCTCCTACTAAGGCCACCTATTAGTCTTTCATGTCTATCACCTATCTTGGTTTTCCCTTGTCAATTGTCTAAGGATACTCCATCATCCAATTTAGTCATGAACACAAGTCATTCCAATCATGCTATGCAACCCCCCCATCAAACAACGTCCTCATTATCACCTATCAATTGGTATTCAGCTTGACTAGCGACACAATCATGTCTATCCTTGGAATCGTTCACATGCATCATAAATATGTCAAAAATCCTAAAAATCCTAAAAAGTCTTGAGAAAGACTTAAAAATCATAAAATGCCCCAAAAAAAGACCTAAAAATTGAAAAATGTCTTAAAAAAAGACCTAAAAATCAAAAAATGTCCTAAAAAAGACCTAAAAAATAAGAAAATGTCCTAAAAAAAAAAATAAATCATAAAATGTCCTAAAAAAAGACCAAAAACATCATAAAATGTCCTAAAAAAAGACCTAAACATCGAAAAATGTCCTAAAGAAACAAAAAAAATAAAAATCAAATAACTCACAAAAATCCCAAAATAGAATCAACATTCATCACGTCGGTCATATAAGTCAAACATAGTTGCATTAGTCAAATAAGTCAGATATAGTGGCACTCGAACAAAATCAGTCATTCAAAACATTGGCATTTAAATTGTGAACCAACAAACAACATCGTCCAATCAATCATCCAGTCAAAATCAGTCAAATTGCCAAAACAATGTCAATCTTGTCACTCTTTGGTCTCCTCCAGGATGTGTCCTACTTGGACTTGGACCTTGTCAAAACGTCATTTTCCTTTTTTCAGGATGTGTCCTTCCTCATAATAGGCCCTGTCAAACCATCAACACCATCGAATTGACAACCTGTCAAAACTGTCAAACTATCAAAGTGACAAACTATCATGAAATTTGTCTTCAACAAAACAAACATTGGCAAACGCATTGAATGGCTCTTGATTTTTCTGGTCTATTTTGTCTTACTTTTTGTCCATTTTGTCTGATCTTTTTGTTATTTTGTATTGTGTTTTGTCGTTTTGTCTCTTAGTCATGTTACTAGCTACCTCGAGGATGTCCCTTGAAGGATTTAGAGGTGCGATGATGTCTCATGACCTATTTTGTTTTTCTTTGACTATTTTCTTTGGTTGATTATGACAAAAAGACTGGGGCAAATACGCCTTTTAGTATGAGTCATGATCATCCTTGTCTATGACTATTTATGTCAAGTGATGGTATGACCTTGCACACCTTGATTTACGTCATATCATGGTGTTTATTGGCCATCACGACAATCTACCCAATGATGATTAAGAGCAACAATTAGTAGTCCTACGACAATGTGTTAAAGGATTTTTTTTTCGTTTTACTAACATGCATCTCCTTCTGCCTTGTCATCTTCTCTCAAGATAATATCATATAGGCATGGTATCCATATCATCATCCATATCTTTTGCACTAACATTTATGTCTCTTCATATTCTAGTCTTCTCATCCATTTTGAGAGCACACCCGTGTTCTTGGAACCCATCTGTCCTCTTGAGGGGGCATACCGCTACCCTCCTCGTCATTCTTCCTCATCTTATTTTGCATTGGGGCATGACTTTGACTTATTTTTCTTTGTCACAATGCGATAGGCTGCATTATGACAAAGAGGGGAAAAATGTAGACACATAAAAATGTCTTAAGCCTTCGAGCGTCATTTTTCTTCATCCTCGTCCTTCGATAATTGAATAATTTTAGTTATTCAATTATGTTTGATTATATTCCTCTATTAATTAAATAATTTTTAATAATTATTTAATTAATTCACTTTCTAATCTTTATTCTATCCTGACCGATTAAACAAACTAATTGTGTCACTAATTTCTCCCTCTTCTTCAATAGTTAAATGAATTATTATTTATTTAATTATTTTGTCATCTTTCATCTATAGTTAAATAATTACCATCAAATATTTATCTATTCATGGTCCTTTAATTCTTCCATAGTTAAATAATTATTAAAATCATTTAACTATCCTATACCACCTTCCCTATTAAATAATTAATCTAAATTAATTATTTGAGGTCTAATTTTCATCTCTCCATTTAATTAAATTGATAAATTTAATTAAATTCTCTTCTTTTCATTTTATCTAAATAAATAATTTAGATAAATTATTTATTTGCCACTTGTCATTTTCCTCCATTTTGAATAAATACTTTAAAATAAATTATTTATGCACCTCCACTTGGTCAAAGATACCCTGTCATTATTTCATGTCATAGTCTGCATGTCTGTCATAGCCGTCTGCATCATAGTTTTTGCCATGCATGGCATATTCTTGGTGCATCAATTTTGGACCATTGATTCAACCTTCAATCTCATCCGTCCATTCGAAATTGCATTTTCTTATAAAATCAAAATTTTGAATTCATGGCCTTCTTCTTCTTCCTCTTCTCTCTCTCAAGCTTTCATGTGAACTTTCTGGCTTTCTTGTTTTCGTCCATTTTTACAGATACTTAGAGCTTCTCTTAGTCATTTAGAGTCATTTTTCATAGAAAAATCCTTCAACACTTGTGTAGGACATGGCATAATCTTAAAGTTGCTCGAAGAATCTGAGGGCACTCTTCAACTTGCAACAAGCTAGAAGGTGTAATGGAGGTCAGCCATGGAGATTGAAGATTTGGGTAACTTTGCTTCATTTATTTTCATGTTTTCTCCTTTGCTCTCCATTATATCTTTGGATTTTTTAGATTTAACAATTTTAATCTAATCAAACATAAATTTCCAGAGATACAGTCAATATTAGCGCCGAGGAAGAGTTTAGAGGAGTGAAAACAAGGTCAATACCAGCACCGAGGATGAGGTTGAGGGCACTCAAGGAAAATTGATGACCAAGGGGCAATGAGTATTGTAAGTTTGGCACCCCCATTCTCTTTAACTTTCAATTTTCATGCCTAGTTTCCAAAGATCTTCTTGTACATTGGCACCCCCATTCTTGTAAAATGGTATAAGATAAGACAGAAAAAATAAAATAGCTTAGTCTTTCACATTTTTATCCACCAGCCTAAGGTCTTGGAAAAACTCCCATAATCTACCCACATCTTGGTTGAGGTCTAGGATTTCATCGCACATAGCCTTCATCGCATGATTCTGAAGCAATTGTAGACTTATCCCAAGTATATGCTACGCTAAGGTAGATCTAATGAATGGAAATAGAGGCATACAATTCTTCTTTAATACCTCCACCACAAACATATGCAAGGTGTTGGGTATTTTTACGGTAAGTAGGTTAATCTTCTAATCTACCTATGGAATTTCCAATTCCAATAAAGGGCAGCTCGAAGGACCTAGACCAACTGACGAGGATTTGAAATACCTCCTACACTTTGGGCTCTGCAAGACCCAGGAGGGTGATCCCTTAATGCATTTACAACCTTTGCACCATCATCATAAACAATAGTAACAACAATATATAATCTCATTTAATAGCTCAACATAATAGGATAATACCGAATAGAATTGGCTATTTATCAATAATATCAACTATTTGGAGCATGAGATAACTACAACAACATTTCACAGTATAAGATAGTCATTGATTTGAAATTTGTAGCAAGCTCTAGGTAAAGGCAAAAAAATACTGAACCATACAAACAAGTACAACTTAGATCAGTGCCATATATCCATTGGAGGAGTCAAATTTATAAGCATCTAAGGATTTATGAAAGATTTAACACAACATATAAAATCCTTGATAACATTGCTTTACAATCTCATCAATATGTATTCTAACCCAATACCACTTATCAAATCTTTATACATAACATATCCACCTACAATCCCATTCAAGCATTTTAATTAATTCTTTTAATTAAACCTAAAACAAGAATCATACACACCACAACAGTGAGATGAACTAAACAACCCTTGATCATTTTATTCAAAATTTAGATACGCTTGTACAATGGAGAGACATGAGTTTGAATTAATCATATCAATTCAAATGCCAGTACTGTCATAAAACATCAAATCCCCATGAATTCAAAACCTACTACAGAATGACTCAAAACCTAAATTGCATTTTCCCTAAAACCATCATACTTTATAATTTGCTCTGCAACTTCATCTAGACTCGACCAAAAAATCTAACTTGCTAACCCGTACTTCTGGCCTTGAAATCCTTCTTATAGAAAAAGAAGGAGCAAACAAGCATCGGGCCAGAAAGCACACGTATCACCAACCAATTAGACTGCCTTGTGATATTCCAAAAATTTTTACAACAACAATCTCCCCAGAGAATCTTCTTGTTCATCGTGCCTGCTGAGAATGGTTGATGCAGCAACAAAAAACTTCAAGAATTTCGCGCCTAGACTATCACCAAAAAACAAAACTAGAATTGTTGTAACTACAATAGCTGATTTGTCAACCGTTAGCAGCCTACTCCTTTTCACTCTTCCTCAGTTAAATATACATTTACCCATTTCTGGTACTCTTCATCAGTTGGCCAATCAAAATTTATCACCTCATTCACCTTGACACTATAACGTTTTTACTTAACTGCCACTTGATTCAATTCTCTTTCAAAAGACTCCAAGAATGAGTTGGTGCTAATGATTTTGTCCATATAGCTCACCAACAAATCATAATCTGAGTTACCCTATTTTTGAGGGTTTTGTAGTCCAAACATGATATAAAGGGCTCTTACACTTTTTGTGATTACTGTAGCTTGTGTAAGAGGCCCCATGGATACTGTTGTAATTGTAGGATGCATGAATAGGGTGTAGGATGAGAAATAAAGAAGGTATAGCTTGTTGTCCTCAATAGTTTTGTGAAGAAAAGCATGTGAAATGAGAGGTTCAAGCCTAGGTTTCAACAAAACATGTATGGGAGATCTGATTTTATGAATTTTTATCCATGTGCAAACCTAATGGGTTGTTTCAACACAATATAATGATATACATACACACACACACACATATATATGTACATATGTATGTATGTATGTATGTATGTATGTATGTATATGTATTTTAAATGTAAATGTAAATGCAATTACTAGATGCTCTCCTAGAACAATAAATGCAACATATCATTAAAGAAATCTATATCTATGTATATAAATGTGTATTTCTAAATGCAAGTGTAAATGCAAAGAGCATATGGTTTTGTAGTGTTATAGATACAACATATTCATAAATTAATGTAATTGAAATTCTAAAGTCTTCAACACATATAATATGAAATTGATCAAACTATTAAACTACATGAGAAATAAATGAAAACAGTAAATGCATATGTATATGTATTTGTAAATTATGTAAGTGTAAAATAAATAAGAATAATGAAAATTATAAAAGAATACAAGGAAAGGTCTCCTCCCTTCTTGGTAGTGATAACCTCCTCCACACACAACCCTTATTAATTATAAATAGAGGAATATAATCTTTGAAGAACTCAAAGTTGATTTTCTCCTACCTAATGCAATTAGTCATTTTATCCTTACAAACATTTATAGTGATTACTAGAGGCACATAGACCAATTCTTCATAATAGAAGAATTTGATCATACTTTTCCAATGATGGCATTATGAGAAAACCTTAGGTTAAATGAATAATTCCTAGCTAAGTTCTTTAAATCATGTCCAATTGTATAAGAGAAGACCACTGCTATGTGTACCTGGATACCATGGAGAAAGGCTCTTTGGGCTCTTTCATCAATCATCCTACCTTAAAACATACCAAAAGTCTCCTAGCAATTAGACATAGGAAGATTTAAGATGACTTAAAAAAAATTATTGCCAAAGCATAAACTTATGATGACTTAACCAGCCTAGTACACACTCCTCCCCATTAACCACTTAGACATATGAAAATTAAATGTAAATTTGCTGCTATTTTTAGTCATGTAGGTGTCCAATAAACCACTTGGTGGTGTTTCCTTCAAGTTTATTTACTTGAATGAAGAGCAAAATTCCTTTGATTACAATTAGAGAATACATTTGAGGCCTTGGTTGTGTAACTGGTGGACCATAGTCACATTTAACACTTGTTACAAAGTTTGGGAGTTAAAACGCTAAGTAGATTTGATTTGTGATGGACACATTTGGACGGTAGTAACAATAACTTGCAATCTATCAAGACTTGATTACCTTATAACCTATAAAATTCTAGCGATGAAATGATAGATTAATCATAATGTTACCTTGGGATCACATCACCATGAAAGAACTTCATCCAACATCCTTATAAGTGCAGGTACCACCAAATAGGTATTTGTCAGATCTTTCTTCCTTGAGCGAGGGAAATTCAGGAAGAGAAGAGGAAAGCGAGACATGTAGTATGTCTAAAAGAGGGAGATCAACTAGAGGTCAAAAGATTAGAAGAAAACTCTGTAAACTCATGGAATTTTTTTCTTGCTGAAGGGGGGTCATGTTCTTATGATGATGAGAGCATAGGCGATGTTGAGGTGCCCTTGAGGTACAAACATCTACGAAAACAATGGGTACCCAAGGAAACTTCCTCCAATAAACATTGATTTTTGTGTCAACGAGAGGATATATCACATAGCAGCATCGTCATTACATGGTTTGTGCCTATTTTGCATGGACGGCATAAAGGTATGTTACGACAAAGTTACTGAATTGATGGAGTATGTCGGACCCTGTTACAGTTACAAAGATTGGATGCAACTGGTTTGATATACACGAAGCATGTGTAGGTATGCATCACAGAAATTATATACAACTAAAAGATAAGGATCAAAATAAAGGAGTGGCTATGTACATTGACGAAAGGCCAAAAGCACCAGGAATATTGCAAAGTTTATAAACAGTACATGACCTGGGTCAACAAATAAGCAACCCAATTGCATATTTGAGGCGCATGCAGGGAAATTGTGTATTCATATGTGCGATAAAATCAATAACTACAGTGGAAGAGTTGCTAATTGATTACAATTTGAATCACTTAGTTACAAACACAATTACTATGGGGGTGGTATGTACTATGTACCATTTTACCCAACCTCCAATTAATGACTCCAATATACCATTTTATTCTTATGTTTTTTCGTAAGTCTATTGGTTTCATTTCGGTAATGTTTTTTTATATTTATTTTTGTCACAGCAGGACATTGATCGTATGGAGAAGGCTTTGCCCCAGAGCATAGATCATGATGTATCTTCGTGAGCTTCTACCAATAGGTTTACCTCATTGTAATTGTACAAATTAGATATGAGCAAAATGTTTTATTATTATGTTTTTTTCATAAGTTTATTGGGTTAATTTCGATAATGTTTTTAATATTCTTGTTGCAGTCGACTGATCGGGGAAAGGCACCAGCAGTAGATGAGAGCATCCATAGTGAGGTGCAGTCAATATTTTGTGATGATGACATCGCTTATTCAACAAAGCCTCTCTATATGATAAGGAAGATCCAAAAAAAATGCAATGAAGAAATCATTAAGTCGATATTCATAGTGCCTCAAACAGATGAGCTAAGAGAGAGGGTTAAAATATTGACTGAGATCACAAAACTTGCAAGTAAGCTTTCATGAGGTCTTTAATTATAACATAAGTTCATTCATGGTTTTATATTTTGTACTTTTTTATGTCATGAACTAAAATATGTGTTGTTTTTACAGGATTATTTTCCTCCTCATGATGCTCCTGGCCATGATCAGGGTACTGCAAGTGTTGCCCGAGGAGTATGGGTTGGTACAAGTTTCCATCTTGATCTTCCTGCGCATACATCACATCATTTGTTCCTACATTGTTGTTTGAAATGTCGGAAGCACATACCACGCAGGCATCCGTTAATGCACCCTTTGGCAGCAAACACATGCCAGAACATGCGTCTGGACATGTACCTGGGGATGCAGAGGCCACTAGTACTGGTGATGTTTTAGTAGCATTTCCTGGATCTTTCCGTATTACTAGTACGAGAACATTCCCAGTCACATTTGTGGTGACCGAGGATTTTTTTCCCATAAAGATAGAGAAGGTCCCAGGTACTTTAAAATATTTTAATTATTATTATATATAATCCAATTGAAATTTACTTATTGATCGCTCTTTTTAGACTATTGATCCCATGATCATTTTGCAGGAAATGATGTTTTTTATAAACATCTAAGTGATATTACATTGGAGCTCTTCGGCCCACATACGCATACCTGGAATGCCCAAAATAAAGATTTAAAAGATGAGCTCATTAACCGTTTAGTTGTGTTGTTCGGTGATAAAACATTCAACTGAACCAAGGTCCTTAAGAAACCTGGTACTTATCTAAAGTATGTGAGGGACCAATATAGGTCACATTTAGAGAAGAACAAAAAGTACAAGCGTCCCCCCATGATTCCGGAGAGGGAGTGGAAGGACCTGGTGTCGGATGGAAAGGAGAAGGCTGAAAAGAAAAAATGATAGACACCACCAGGACAAGGAAGGTATGTGATACTATCAACAATGCAATTATATACTGATTACTCTTTCTTTTTACACAATCTAACATATTTCAAACTTTTCATAAGCTGCCCAACACATCAAAGGAAACAAAGGCAAGACTATAAAAACACAGGCAACACAAACTTGGCTCTGGTGGTTATATGAAATTAGTCGCACGAATTGTAAGTATCAATAAATGAAATATAGTATCCAAATAATAAATTGAAAACAATTTTGGTTTTATCACACCATAGAAGCAAAATTCATGATCTTATGCAAAAATGTAGGGCTTTGAATTCAACAGAGTTCCCACAGAAGATGACCTGAAGATTGCCTTCTAGCAAGGCTATGGAGCTGTGGTTGAACACCTAAGAGTCTTGACTGGGCAAACACAACCTTCCAATACATCTGACATGCAGGTAAATAAACTCAATAAAGTTTATTTAAAATTGAATACTTGTGCAATCTATTCAATATTAATTTCCACCATAAAGTAATTACATTCCTATTTGTTTTAAACATTCAAGTAATGATAATACTACACATGACATTAGAATACAGCTTGGTGAGGGTGGAGCACAACATGTAGATGAAGGTCATGGTGTGCATCTCGGTACTTTAGAGCATGTAGAGCGTGATCAACATGTTGAGCATGTTCAGGCTAGAGAAGATCAAGAACATGATGTGGCCCCATCAGGTAAAGAGGACCAATCTAAAGTTCTTTTCAACATATTTAATTGCAATTGGTGTATTAATTAATGTAACCTTTCGTGTTTCAACTTTAGAGCATGTAGAGTGTGATCAACGTGTTGAGCATGATCAGAAACATGATGTGGCTCCATTAGGTAAAGATGACCACTCTCATGTTCTTTTAAACATATTTAATTTCAATTGGTGTATTAATTAATGTAACCTTTCATGTTTCAACTGCAAATCAGGATTTAGAGGGTGTTCAGCATGTTGAGCATGAGTCTATAACAAAAGTTCAGGAACATGATGTGGACCCATTAGGTAAAGAGAACCACTCTAATTTTCTTTTAATTAATGAAATACTTGTAACAATAATAATAAAACATATTAGTTTAACATTTCTTTGTTATTGCAGCAGACCCCCCCTTGCAGCGACATCCACGTCGTGAGCAAACGACTAGGCGTACATTAAGATCACAAGAAAAGGGCAGGACAACTAAAGGGAGGATAGATGATTTAGAAAATGATACTTCACTTCATATTTTTTAGTTTTAAAAAAGAAAAAAAAAAAAAAAGTGATTGTAATCATATCATGACAACCATATTTTTGATAATATGTAAAAACTGAAAGAATGAATATTATATGTTAATGAATGAATGTGAATATGTTAATTAATGAATGTTATATGTTAATGAATGAAAGTTATATGTTATTAATGGATAAATGAATGAATGCTATATGTTATTAATGGATGAATGAATGATTAATGTTATATGATTGGGTATGGGGAATTGAGAGTGATGTGAGGGGAGGGGGGGACGAGCCAAATGAGCTTCCATCGTCACATGGTTGGCCCTGTTAAGTAGAGAATATTAAACTATTCTCAAAACAAAGAGAAGCTCAATAAGGTAATGCACTTTTCTTGCATGTGTTTTTTTTAGGCTCCAGAGATGTAGCTCAACTCTTTCCTTTGCACTTTTCATCTATTTTTATGATTACAGTAGATTTCCCTCATAATTTTTCATGTAGATCTGTTTGTAACCTTATTTTCTACCAATCAATTTGCAAACCACTCACATATTAAGGACCATTTCACTAACTTGCAGTCATCCATTACTTCATATGTTGCAGGTTGTGTCTATGTGCCAATAAATCCTGATGATTACGAGAACTTTAATCCTACAAGTGTACCCAATCTTTCTCAAGTAAAAGTCTTACCTTATTTTATAGTACTTTAAATGGTTAATTGAAGGTGCTTCTTTAGATCTGAGATAGTTGAACCCTGGATTAAAATATGGTATTAGATGGGCATTATAATAATAAAATTGAGGTCCATTGAACACAAATTATGAACATAATTTACTGGACTATGAATAGTGTTACAATTATAATTATTTCTCCTTTACCTACCTCTGCATCATTGAAAAAGATAGATCCCTATAAGTCTAACCATGAAAGTTTTGAAATCTGCAGTATTTGTAGGACTCTGAAAACTATCAAACATATTCTTTTTGAATGTTTTTATGCTCAGGAAATTTGGTACTTATTCTGCCATAAGTTGAAGGTCTGGAATAGCAATGGTAAAATTAATTGGCATGATATTTTGTTTTGTAATTTCAAGCTCAAGTTTGATTGTAAGCTATTTTGGTATTTCTTATCTAATGAGATCATGTGGCATTTGTGGAAGGCAAGAAACGATGATAAATTTAAGGGTATCAAGAGGGTACTTACTGAGTCTTGCAAGAGACTCACTTTCTACTTTGTTGCTCTGCAGTTTCAACTCTTGTGGAGATCTCAATGGAGAATTTCTTGAAGTCAATAACTGAAGGTGTTGCTAACAATACCAGAGAGGATCTGAGAAGTGGACCCGCCTATAGGTTGAGCTTGGAAGATACTGTGTTGTTCCAACAGACATTTGATGAGCTCCAGAGAGTAATTGATGAAGCTGCAAGCCCAGAAAGACAGTGCGGCCCCCAGCAGTTGGACCCCCAAGGAGAAACAATGGTGAACCTTGATATTGAAGAAGTCAACAATGAGGAGAATGTAATCAACACTATGTATTTTTTATGCTAATTTGAATAGCATCAACCTATGGTGCTGTTAACAACAATTTGTATTGTCTATGTTGGTTTTGAAAACAACTGGTGCTTTTTGGTTTCTTTCTTGTTGTGTAAAGTATTGATACGATATATTTCTTATTATGGAAATGCTTTGATGTTGTACTGATCCTAATGTCAGATAGGCATTTTCATGATATGTAATGGACCTTAAACTATTTTCAATACAAAAAAAAAAGATAGCAGATATTGGAAGTTCATTACATGTCTCATGTATGTGTTAGTATTTTAATTTTGTTTAAGTTGTTCAAGAGCTTGATTAGGTCAAGAATATGAACTCTACAAGCTCTGTTCTCTTGACACTGCTCAACATTTTCCCTACACATTTTCTCTTCAATCCAGATGTTTCTTAACTCCTTCCCTTATTAGCCCTTGGTTGTTCTCAAGTGTAATGCTTTTTCTATTCATCTTGCAGTCTGTATATATGATCAGTCATCTCTTATGAAGCATGGATAACCTTTCATGGAATTGTTGTTGTAATTAGACAATTTCCATTGTGAGAATAATCATTTAATTTGTATGGAAGTAAGTATTTTTCATATTATTTGACTTGGTATTGTAAACTTTTCTTTGCAAGATTCTCTCGAGGGGAACAACAGAACTGTGATGATAGAACTGTGATGATAGGTAGAGTTGTTTCTTAACTCCTTCCCTTGTTATCCCTTGGTTTTTCTCAAGTGTAATGCTTTTTCTATGCATCTTGGAGTCTGTATGTATGATCAATCATCTCTTATGAATCATGGATAACCTTTCATGGAATTGTTGTTGTAATTAGACAATTTCCATTGTGAGAATAATTATTTAATTTGTATGGAAGTAAGTCTTTTTCATATTATTTGACTTGGCATCTATTCTATGATTTAAAGAACCCAAAAATAAGAAAATTAATAGGTTCCATTTGTTTACTTGCTCTCAGACACTTGTTTAATCAGCGAGACCCTCAGAATGTCTTTTTGATAACCAGTAGTGTTCAAAACTCTTGAAGAGGTCAGATCGGTGTGACATTGGATCTATCTTGCTAACAGAAGTCATCAGCAAGACATGGGCTATCGGAGTGAGTTTTCTATCTTGCACGCCGATGATTGATCTCTCATCGATGGGTTGGATTTAGTGGTCATCGCCAAGAGTCTTCGCGATAGTACATTTCAACAAATATTTTTTTTAAAAAGAATTGCATTGTTTCGTCACAATTTCGACGAAACCCACCGAAAAGGTCCGATGAAGTTTCTATAGCTACGATGAAGGATCCATCGTAACTCCTTGCCCAATTCGTCACAATTTTGATGAAGTCCACTGACGAATCATAGAAAAGGTTTGACGAAGTTGTTTAGCTGCAACGAAGGCTTTGTCGTAACTCCTTGCCCATTTCGTTGCAATTTCGATGAACTCCACCAACGAATTACATAAAAGGTCCAAAAAAGTTGCTTAGCTGTGATGAAGGCTTCATTGTAACTCCTTGCCCATTTTGTCAAAATGGAGACGAACTTCTATTGTTGTTTCAACGCTTTGGAAGAGCCATTGTAATTGCATTTTGGTTGTAATTCATCGGTGGATACACGAAGTTTTCGTCGATATTTCGACGAACATCCAAGTCATTTTATGATGTTGACAACTGACGAATCTGCACCGTTATTTCAACGTTTAATGTGTCATCAGAATTTCGATGAAAAAATAGTGACGAAACTTTTTTCTTCATTTCATCACTTTTTTGACAAATATTTGTCGAACGACCGACGAACGTTCGTCGAAAAATGGAGTCAAATCCAGTAGTGTTGGAGGAGTCAGATTAAATTGGGAGGGCAGCTATGGAGTACCGAGTAGATGTAGAAGATGGAAGTAAGTGCAGACAAAGGCAAATAAGGTATTTTTTTTCCAGCTCGTGCTAAAGTGAAAGGTCAAAATTGTACTCTTCTCTTATTTTGTTATTGTGTCTCTTTCCTTTCCCCAATTTTTGTGAATCTTCTCTCATTTTATTCCAATGGTATGTTGGCTCTATTTCTCATGATCATGGTTAATCAATAAAATAGCCAATAGGAAAAGAAATCTGAGCACTAGAAGATCCAATCCCTATTAAATCTATTTAAGTGATGTATTTGACTTCTATACTTTTTTGTGGTCACCAATTTAATTTATGTGTTGACCAATTTCCTTCTAATAACTGACAAAATCTATAGAGTGTTCCCCAAGTCAGAATTAGTTTCTTCCATATCTTCTTTGAGACAACCATTTCAAAATACAGTGAATCAAATTGATTGTTATAGACCCCACTTTCCCTTTGGACATAGCCTCGATTCAAGAAGAATTCATTTATTTACTTTCATTTTTAAACTTTTTTCATCAAATTGGTTTTTGAAAGGTAGTTGTGTCCAAAATGGATTGAATCTTATAGAATGAAATAAAGAGGAGTTAAGTATTTTTCCTTTGGGAAACTAAATGATGAAAAGGCATAATGTCTTTAACACCTTAGCATAACCATAATGCATATTCTTGATATATTAGTTGGTTATTTTTGTGCTAAAGAGAAATCAACTAAGGGCTCCTACTCTTCTTCTTCAATGATGGAAAGATGTCTTTGCTTCTACTAATGTACGGGAAGTTGGATTTAGAATTTTATTAATGTGTAGCATTGTGTCTATTATTTGTTTTAATAATAGATTTAAAATCTCCATGTGCTTTAATACTTTTAAGTAGAATACATATAGAGGAGTGTGTAGCATGTTCATTGAATAAATGAATATTTGGGAAATGGATAGTAAGTTAAAAAGGTTCAGCATGTTGAATTCAGTGATTGGGTGAATACATGTATACAAACATTTTAAATGGAGAAGAAAAATTGAGGAAACTTGTTAAGTATGCATTGGAAGGTGAATTAGGAATCTTGTTTATTAATGTTTAATAGTGTTACTTTCTACAAATTAATCTCATCATTATTGTAATAGTAACCCCAATGCCTCATCATCATGACAAGTCCTTCATGTAGCATGTTTATATTGAGCTAACATGTGTGATGAATATTTCATGACTCAAGTAAGCCTTCAAGTCAAGTTCTATAACCATCAATCAAGAGCTAATTGCTAGAGTTTTGGTGAGTTGCAACATCATAAGGTGATCATTCATCCCACCTTTATCTTATTTCATTTCATTTTAAGGTTTGACTACCAAAACAAGGTTTGACCAAGGCAAACCCCTATTCACTAACTTTTTCTTGCAGGTCTAGGTGTTGACACATGGATGAGCAAGCCTATTTTGTGAAAGCATCCTTAGGACGGTTAGTTATGTTGCACCTATAAGTTATTTACTTTGAATAAATATGAACCTCATTTATATTGATAAATCGCTTATTTGAGATTCTTTCGATATACCTTGATTCATTGATATGTATGTCATTCACTTTAAATAAGTGATTGTAAATTATTAATTATTCCTCTTTATTTCCCATTATATAATTGTTTGGTTCTAATAATTAATTTGGAAATTAAGGATAACAGTTAGTAATTGATTTTTTTGGACCCTTACAGAAAGATAATCTTATAAAGGAAAACAAAATTAAACCCATATTTTTAGGAACAAATCACGTTATTTCCAATGCAAAAATAGGGCAAGTGCACACCAAAAATAGAATGGAAAAGTTGGGAATCAATAAGACAATTTCTTTTTCAATTTACCTATTTTGGTTGATATTCAAGGTTCAGATTATGTATTTAGACTCGAAATGTCTTATTTTTTGTACTTTTATCAATTGGATTGATTCATCTTTCCAAACTAATGCATTTTTTTTATAGCATGTTTCTCTTACCAACTGAAGAAATGATTTCTAGCACTTCTTTATACTTTATAGTTTATTATCAACCATTTCAGCAATAGATGATGAAATGTACATTTTATAATTTATTTAATAAACATATGGTTTCCTTTTTTTTGTTGGTGGGGAATCTTTTGGTCAGAGGATCCAGCAATGACTTGGTAGCATTCATGTTTCGAATGGCTTGGCAACATTTGCAATATGAAAAGATAATACAGTTTCTTGCTTCTAGAAGCAACAAAAGGCTTGACAAGATTATGGATATCTTTTGCTTTTTCATTTGATGGGTATTCAATGTTTAGTTGTCACGAACAATGAATGTTTCTTTTCTTCAAATAATGATTTATTACTTTATGGCTATGGAAACATTGTACCTAATGAGTTTAGAAAAGACATGGTAAAGTTTAGGGACTGTTTTCAGGCACATCAAAAACTATTTGGCTACAATAGAAATCACACCCAATATAAAGAATCAAACTCATTACCTCAGTTCCTTCAAAGCAATGCAACTGTCATGGATTGGGCAGAGCCAGAGGCACATGTTTTGTTCTTCCCAAGCACTAAGAATAGGAAGCAAGGTTCAGTTGCAAATATCAACGAACATTTAGCAATCAATCACATTAAATTGGATAAGTAGTTTGCATTTGTGCCCCATTTTGAAAAGTAATGTTCTGAATTTACATGTTTCTGAGTTTGAAGCATTTTCTTAGAATTTTATTTCAAATCTCCATCAATTGCATTTCTTACTTATCTACATGTTTGTTGGTTGTTGCTCTTTTCTTGACATACCTTCAATCAAATATGAAGAAAAAACACCTGAGAATTTGTAAGTCATGATTTTTGGTCTATTTGTTTTAGTTAGAAGATATGCCAACAACAAAAAAATAATTAGGAAAATAGAAATCAAATAGGCTCATTCCTTAATAATTCAAATAACACACTAAATGCCTTTGTTTTCTCCAACTGAAGATATGTCACCTCTAAGTTCGATGTACAAAAGGTCCCTTTTTCTGGTACTATGCAAAAGGTGAAGTCTATAGTTTCAAGGTCCAGTTAAATTTCTGTCATTTTTACAGTAAAGAAAATTTCTTGAATTATATTTGATAGTAAATCTTCCTATCCAGTTTTTGGCCTGACCCTTTTTGTTTGAACATATTTTCAAGTGTAGTCCAACAAAGCTCAAGCCAAAACACCGTGCAAGAAAAAAGAATAAAAAATGGTAAAACAGCAATGGGATATCTTCCAGAAAATTCAGTTTCAACATTATGAATACAAGCTCTCAATGCTTTTCAACAATGACTATACAACATCAACTGTCTTACAACTTTAAAAAATCAATAAAAAGGAATTTGCAATGCTACTCAATCAAATTTTTGTTGGAATTATTGGAAGTGGCCTTGGAATCACTCTATTTGTTGCTTCAAAGATGTTGGTTGTCAATGAATTTGACAGTAGAAAGGTCATGAACATAATGTTTGGGATTGGAATTTTATGGCTCAAAATACAATATCAAAAACCTCAAATGCAAAAACAGGGTAGAGCAACGCTACAAATCTCAATAGCATGCATGTAGACTAAATCTAAAACATAAATAGGGCAAGATAAAGCCAAAAGCATAACATAAATCTATAAAGCTTAAATGAAAAATAGAGCACAGCGACCCTACAAAACTCAATAGCACAAACTACGAAAACATAAATTGAAAGGTAAAAATAGAACAATGAATTAAAATTTCAACCCCCAATATTATGAAAGTGTCAACAAATACGACAACATAAACTGATTTCTACCTTAGCATCTTTGAAAATCTAGAAATAAGAGAGGGAAAAAATAGAGACAAAAATAAATTTAAAATATTTCAAAAAGGCACACTGCATATGTCATAAACCGACACAAACAAAAACTTAGATTGTACAAGGCATCTTGACATGTTTGAAAATCCAGACATAAGTGATGGGTTCAGACATAGGTCCCAAAAAGAGAAACACAAACATGATGAAGCATACAATGCAAAAGGATTTATGCTTTTCTCTAGATTTAAAATGTAGAATTGTTAAATCAACCGTTCTTCCACCAAAACATTAAAACTATTGATCCAAACCCTAAATCTATTGATTCAAATACTAAAACTACTAGCTCAAACCCTACTTTAACCACAAATCTCCCAATTTCCATTCTTGGATACATTGACCAATAATTCGTAATATGAAATTTTCGTGATTAGGGAAATATTGACATTGTATCATTGCCCTATGCATTTAAGTCTACAGTCTATTAAAATACAAGAAATAGAACTCAAAACATACCTCTTTGAAAAATAATTTTGAAGAAACAAATCGCAGACGAGTGATACAACTGCTAAGAATGTGAAGTGCCAAATCTAAAAGGTGGGAGACCCTTGTTAAAAACACACAGGTCCGAATTTGTAAAGAGGAAGTTAGGTATCTTGCTTAGTTTAAACATAAAATGGTAATGAAAATAAGAAGAAAATATCCAATGCAAACTTAGACGGTGACAGATTGTTGACATTGGTTTCCTCACTAAAGGCAGCAGTTTAGACCAACGGTGACAAATGAGCAGTGGAGATGGCATCAGTGAAGACCCATGGTGATGAGGAGTTAACATGATCAATTTTTCCCTGATTGAAGGCAGTAGTTTAGATCAATGGTGATGAATGAGCAGTGGAGATAGCATCAGTGAAGACCAAAGATAGCATCAGTTGCAAGACGTGAGGAATGTTTCGATCTGCCTGTGTTAAACAATCTATGACTGCCATTTACCACACTATCAACCAAGCCCTCTTGGTGGTTATAATCTGTTGATCAAAAAATTGAGCTCTGAAAGCTCAAATAGGGACACGCCAATTGGGGTATCTTTATTTGTTTTGACCATCATTCCTACTTGCAATGCTCTGCACAAACACAATAGACTAAAACCTTCAACCGCCAATAGTCTGCAAAATTGAAATGAAAGAATTAAGACAAAAGAAGATTGATCAACCATGGGGGATTAACAATTTGAGGTTTTTCAGAGTTTGGAAATCAATGCAAGTTAGGATTTCAAGATAGAACCCCTATCTCTAGGATGTTTTGAAGCAATTTTCCTATTTTTACATTATCAATCTAGCTTTCCTTGAAAATTAGTCCTTTCCGAATAGAAAATCCTTCCAATTGTGAATGTTGTTCTTAATCCAAGATTAACTATACTAGGAGAACATTAAAAATGTTTAAGAGTAAGGCTAGAAGATCCCCCAATCATTTCAGACCTTGCCTGCAATTAAAGCAGACCTATTTGCTTCTATTAATTTTGTAGGATAGACGGTGACAGATTGTTGACGTTGGTTTCCTCATTGAAGGCAACAATTTAGACCAACTGCTTTACTTGAACAAAGAATGGTATGCCTAGATATGAACAAGGAAGCTCCGCTCTTTGAAATCCTAAAATTGAAGTCAACTTATTTTCTATCACTACTTTGGTATTGACAATATATACCTTTGACTTGGCAGCATTAATTTTCTGACTCGATGTCATGCAATACTTTTCCAACAACAATTTAAATTGATTTACTTTTGCCAAGGATGCCTTCTTAATCGGCAATGCGTCATCTGCAAACAATGAATGGGTAGTTGAGATATTTGTGTTAGGAATTGCAACCCCTTGCCACAAACCCTAAAGATGATATTTTTGGATTGATCTGCTAAGAGCTTTCGCCATAAGAATGAAAATCACATGGGACAATGGTTACCCTTGTTTGAATCCTTGGGAAGATCCAAAAAAACCCACCGGAGATCCATTAATAAGCATTGAGAATTTTGCTCTAGAAATACAGGATAGGACCCACTTGCACCATTTATTACCGAACCAAAACTTCTTGAGCACTTGAATGAGGAATTCCCAACACACCCTATCATATGCCTTCATCATGTCCAACTTTATGATGAACGATGGGATGGAAGAGGTTTTGATAGAATGCAAAACTTCATGGGCCACAATGGCACCTTCTGTTGTTTCCCTTCCCAGGACAAAACCACCTTGTTCTGGTGATACAAGCTTGGATATAATAGGTTGGAGCTGTAGATAAATAGCTTTAGTGAAGATTTTATATACTGTGTTACATAGGGAGATTGGCCTAAACTCAGCAAATGACTTTGGATTCCTTACTTTTGGAATTAAAGCAATGTGAGTAGTGTTAAATTGTTTTAGTATTGTCCCAGTCCTCCTTGATTCTTCTAAAGCAAGGAGTACATCAACCCCAAAAAACTCCCAACATTTTTGAAAGAACAAAGTTGTAAACCCATCCAAGCCAGGTGCTTTATCAGGTTGCATAGAAAATACTACACCTCAGACTTCATCCAATGTGAAAGGTTTCAAAATGTTCTCATTATCCTCCCTTGTAACCAAAGATGGTATAGCATCCAATAAGTCACTTGTATCAATGGTGGATGATGAAGATTTATTGTCTAGAGCTAACAGAAGGGATGAAAAGAACCTTATATCTTCTTCTTGAATTTCTTCCTCTTTCACTAATTTTTGACCTGATGTTGCATCTTGAATTCTGAAAATAGAATTGTGTGACTTTTTTATCTGCGCAGAAGCATGAAAAAACTTTGTATTTTTGTCACCCTCTTTCAACCATAGCTCCCGAGACTTCTACTTCCAATACACTTCCTCCCTGGCAACTAACTCTACCCATTCTTCTTGTAAATATTTTTGTTTATCATATAGATCAACATCTAAACCTTGATTGATGATTATATCATTTATATCTGATAATTACTTAAATACCCTTTCCTTTTGTTCAAAAACATTTTTGAAAATATTTATATTCTAGATTTTGATATGCTTTTTAACATACTTCAGCTTATGAGCTAATTGAAAACACCTTGATCCTGCCACAAAAGGAGTAGAATTCCACCATTGATTCAGTAAAGGCATGAACTAGGGGTGTTGAAGCCACATTCTTTCAAACTTAAAAGATGACTTGTGACTCTTAGTTTGAGACCGAGTTTCTATGAACAGAGAAATGGAAAAATGATCAAAGTGGGATACTAGCATAATTTCTGACATCAATGTTTTCCTAGTTTCATACCAGTTGGTTGATGCAAGAAAGTGATCTAACCTCTCAACTATCTGTAGAAATCCCTTTCTCTTATTCCTCCACATAAACTGACCGTTTACAGGTACTATATCAGTGAGAGCATTGTCAAAGATGAAAGTCACAAAGTCATCTATAACTTTATGGGGAGGAATAATACCACCTTTTTTCTCCTACATACTGATTAGAGCATTTATAGCATTAAATTCCCCTGCAACAACTACCTTATCCATTCTAATTCCATCCAAAATTGTCGTTAGTACTCCCCAAAGATGTTTTTTGTCTATTGTGGCCATTGGTGCATAAACATTTAACAACCAGAAGTGAAAATTAAACTGTGAAACTTTAAGTAGCTGCCAATGCTTGTCACTATTTATAATCTCAATTTGAAGTTGTTTAGCCTCCCATAATACAATCATGCCCCCAGAAGCTCCTTGGGCAGCCGTATGAAAAGACTATCATTTTCTCCATTTTTGTACTGACAACTGATAAATTTGATCTAAAGTTTTAGTCTCTTGCAACATGATTATTTCTACTCCACAAGCTTCCAATTGTTGCTTGATCAAAGCTCTCTTTTCAGAGGCATTAATGCCCCTAAAATTCCATGACAAGATCTTCATTGGTATCGAGGAGAGCAACATGCTCTCCTCAGACGTTTATTTGTAGAACTTGTCATTGTGTTGTCCAGAGTTGACTGAACACCTGTTGCTATTTCTTCTTTTAATTTTGTCATGTGAGATTTTCTTCCCCTTTTATGTGGAGTCTTAGTAGAGGGTAGTTGGGCACTAGGAGTTTAAGAAATTCCCAAAGTTTGAGAGTACTCAAAACTTCCTTCTTTATTCTCTTGAGGCTCTAATTGATCATCATTCACCAAAAATTGTTGTATAATTTCATGCTCCTCAATTACCTTAGTCTGGGGACTTTGAGACAACTGTGTACTAAATTTTTTTTGAGGAGCAATCATATTAAAGGAGTCCAATGAGAAGCTCATGTCTCCTTCTTCAACTTCTTCCAGATCAAAAAGTCTATCCAAATCTTTAAGGGGGGATGCATTATTAGCACCATGAGTTTCTTTAAGAATTTCATCAGCAATCCATTCAATCATTTTAGTGCTCTCAAAAGCCATAATCTTATCAGTCAACTCCTCCAAACGGCCTTCATAAAATAAGTTTTCAAATGAGTTCAAAGTTGGTTCTTCTTCCTCAGTAAAATCATGGATCATTAGTCTTGTTAGTGGCACATCTTGAGATTGGCAATGAAATTTGTACAGTTGATCCGTTTGCTTAGAAGGCAACAGGCTTTTATCAAACATGAGGGATTTAACTATAGCATCCATTTGTTGTTTAGTAGCACAAGAGAATGCAAGGGAGAAGCAATAAATTGATTGACAGTGCTTTAAATTTTTTGGAAAGATTAAAGTGATGTTTGTTTGACTGCCTAACCTTAGATTTGCTAATTGTAGAGAAACATCTATCTTCACTCTCTTTAGTAAATTGGGTGCTAACCGTTGTGGTACTATAGGTAAGTTTCCCTTGGTTACAAGCATGCCTGAAGAAGAATGAACCTAAGAAGATTTTGCTTTCTTATTTTGAGTGATACCCTGAGTAAATTGGTCCTAATTAACCAAAAGCTCATCCACTAAGCCATCTTTTTCTAAACAAGACTTCCCTGAATGGCCCTCTATATGACATTTGTAACATACCATATATGGGTTTTCAAGAAGAATATCTTGATTCCACAATCCATATTTAGACTTAATAAGAATTTTCTCAAGTAATTTCTTTGAAATGTCCACTAAAGCACAAAATCTGACTAGTTTTGATGGATCTTTAAAATATATTTTGTCATGTTTAACGAATATTCCAACTTGATTTGCAAAAAATTCAATTAGACTAAGCTCCTTATATTCAAGAGGCGGAAAGGGAAATTGAATTCAGAAAGGGGTGAATTTAATTACAAAGTCCTGAGCCCTAAAATTAGGATACCAGGACTGCATAAAAAAACCCGAACCCTCAAAGACCCATGACCTCACCTTAAAAACTACATCTCTATACCCTTTAGATTCAAAAAGCACTAGGAATATTCCATGCTTTTGGTCTAGGTAGAAGACTTTAATGGCTCCTTTCCATTCCTCATAAATTAAGTCTTTAAGAAGATCAATATCAAGATTGAGGCACCAAAATTTACATATCAATGCTAGATGTTGCAGATCTGACACTTGTGGGTCTAGTTGATTTTTAGAAAGAGTGACTGATACAATGACCTTTGTGCTAGTAGGAGTCACTTTATCCCATGCCAATCGAGCTGCATTTTCCAAAGTATTCTTTAGGATAGGTTTCCATTGCATTTTGTATCCATTATGTGCTTGCAATGATTTCCCTTTGGGGGATGATCGTTTCTTCATTTTCTTCCTACTTCTCTTTGCATGACGATTCTTCTTCAATATGACTTCTTTATATTTCTTGACTAAATCAAGGTTATCTAATCTTGCATGTAGAAATGGGGCTTCAGTAGTGACCTTGTTGACCTCTTTTGCTCTTGCATGTTGAGATTCTTTTTGATTTCCCACCTTTCCTGACTTGTTTGATCTCTTTGCAGTATTTCCATTAGGGTTTATGCCCTTCTGAGGACCTAACGGTTTTCCTTTTTATTTAAGATTAATCCTAGTATTCTTTCCTTGAACTAAATCTTGTAGTAATGAATAGCGATTTTGAGTTCTTGGATTGAAGGGAGCGCCAAATTTTTCATGAAAGTTTTGGAGCCCTGACGATCGATCTTGATCTTGCTTACCCACATTAGGGTTTTGACTATTGTATAGTTGATCTCCTCTATCATCTTCCCATAAATCAAAGGGTTCTTGCTTATCCCATAATAGATGCCTGTGAGGTATTTTGGGGACCCATATTCCATGGCTATTATGCAATGCTTGTTGTTGATGCCTTCGCAAATACAACTGTTTATTTGCTTGAGGCTCTTGATACCTATTTTGACTTGGAAATTCATTAATAGGTCTCTTTTCTACAAACTGATAAATTTTATTCATATCATTTTGGTTAATACCCTGTCACTTTTGTGCTCCATATTGTGATCCAGTCCCATCTACATGATTTCCATGCACATAAGGCCTAGATTCGTGCTATCAAACACGCCATGAGATGGGTAACGTGACAACAAAAAAGCCAATCTGAACTGATAACAACCATATATACCAGACATTAACAGATCTCATATCCTTTTATCTATTTTTGCAAAGCTTACAAGACCACCATCAAGATAAGAGCCACTAAAAACAAAAGGTTTGTCATATAAAAGCTCGAAGAAGTTTCAGCTCATGCCCACGAAAAACAACACATGAAATATTAGCACGAGATCCGATCTTCAAGGAAAACTTGTCTAACACCACCCTAAAATGAATTCGACTATGGTGAAGAAAGATTCGAGAACAACTACTCAAGACTAATAAAATCAAAGATATTAGAGTGGACTCTTATGGAAATACTATGAAAAACATAATAGTAGCAATGCAAAAGGAAAAGCAAGTTGCCACTCTATAGTTGATCTCAATGAACATGTTGCGCCTCTCTATTTTTAAAACTCTTACAGGCCATTTTTTACAAAACAATTAGACAAACGCAAACCAATCTCCCTATGCCTGCTACTTCAACTATTCACAGTAAATGAAAGGTGGATTTTAAAATATCGGGGTCTTCTTTCATCGAAGAGTTGTAGAAATCCTCAGCCCAAGCCTATTGCGAAGGTAAGCATAGATGGAATTTCTTTATTATAGAAACTATCACCTATGCAAAGGCTCGTGAAGGAGCTTCATTCAAGTTTTACAAAGATATAAAGCTTTTTTCCCGAGGAAGAAGGAAATCTTAGAAAAGAACATTAAAGCAGACGGAATACCCATTCCCAAACTCCAGCTTATACTATGCTAAATATACACAATGAGAGAGATCATTATCACTACGGTGAATGAAAAAAATACCAGATGAAGAATCTTTGAATCCTTCTCTTTCCCTTTTCACTTGTGTAGTCGAATTGATTTGTAATTCTTTTTCCCAACCCTTTTTTTTGTGTGAAGTTTGGTAAAATGCAATCCTCTAGAATTCTTCTTCTTTATAATTTCTTCTGTGCTCACTCTTCCACTCCCATCGTGAGAGTCTTCTAGTCATTTCATCAGTTATGCGTCGATACATGCTAGTCATTTCCGCTACACGTAATCGAGATGGAAGAGGAGGCGGTCAAGGATATAATGGTTTTCCTTTTTATTGTGTTGTAGATTTCAAACATCAGTACTGCACCTGTGCGTCAATTTCTACCTGAAGAGTTTTTCCTTGCATAGACTTTTGGATGCCACTATAGACACCTCTCAACGTAATTATTATTTAATAATATTATTGTATTATTATAAATTATTATATTATTATAGTATTATAATATTATAATATTATTTTATATCTTAAGATAAGAGATTTATCATATAAAATAAAATATTCATTGGAAACTAAATTCTCTCCTTATAATTATATTAAGTCCAATAAGAAAGTTGAGTTCTCCCAACATAAATGGTTAATTAAATTAAATTATTATTATCTTCTTAATTATTAGTACTATTGCAATCATTCTTCAACTCATTTTGTTACTTAGTTATTAATACCAATTAAAAACTAGAACATAATTGGCTAAGAAGTTTGGGGTGTTATAGGCCAATTTGTAGGGAAAGCAAGGTAAACTATTTTTTAACATTTTTTAAGATTGATTTTTCATTTTTTGCTTTATAAAGTGATTTCATTAAATCTTTCTAAAATAATTTTTTATATTTTTTTAAGAATGATTTTGTGGTGTATGTTATTGTTATTTTTTTATTAAAGAAAATCTCACAAAAATCAATTAGTTATTTTATAGAGATTTGGATTCACATTATTAAAATAATTAAATAAATCTTAAATTAAAGCACATCAGACAATCTTCCTAAAGATTTGATTTTACACAATTAAAATCAAAATTTAAATTAAATCTTAAACTATTTGACATTGCCACTTTTTTTATTTTCCAAAATTTACTAACTTCAAAACATACATAAATTATTATAATTATTAAGTGAATTATAATTCTAATCCTATTATTATTAATTATTATAATCCTAAAATCATTATAATTAGGATTAAGATTAGAATTAAGAATAAGGTAAAAATTATGGTTTTGATTATATGGGAAAAATAGGTTTTGAAGGGACCTGAAACCCTTTACAACAAAAGATACTTAGAGCTGCTAAAAAATACATCAGAACAGCACCAACAGTTTCCCAAACTCCAAAAAACACTACAAAAAAGGGTGCTTGATGAGAGATAAGACAATAAGCTAACAACAACACCCAATAACATCAAAACAACAAAACAATAGGAAAAAAATTGACACCCAACAGAAAACGGAAAGCAATAACACTAATTCAAACTGCTCAAGGTGTTGGCCACCTTGAGCTCCTAGCTTTTGTGCTTTTCGATCATGTCCAACAACTCCTTCTCAGCATCAAAGGACTTTTTCCAATTAGCCGACCCTCTAACAGCTAGTCCTTTATCATCATCTTTAACACCTTTTTTTCCTTTACCTTTAACTGAGTGCTCTTTCTCCATAAGCTCAGAAAAAATAAACTTGATCCTCTTGAGATCACTTATCTTTTTGAAAAGGGCTTCCAAGGAGCCCACACTATTCTTCACAGAGATATGGCATGCATTCATAAGCTTTTTTATGTCTGCGTTCGTACCCAAAATTTTGGCTTTCAAAGCCGCCAATCTATCTTCACATAGAGATTTGAAATCATGGAAAGAACTCTCAAGGTCCACCATTTTTTCAATAAGAATGTTCAACACTGACTCCTTTGAAACAATCTTCAGATTCTCCTTCAAACCTCTAATTTTAATGTTAATCTTATTGAACTCTTGAAGATTTCACTTATCTAACTTAAAAGTTCCAATAGCCCTAGCCCTAGCCATTTCCAGCAATTCAAACATAGAGGTAGAATCATCATCGAGGTAAGAAAATTCCTCAGAAAGAGGATTTACCTTCAATGGCTCCTATTTAGCATTCTTCTTCTTAGGATCCTCCTCATCGAAACCCTTAATCTCATCATCCTGCACCACATTGGGTGAATCTTGCACCGGGGATTCCTTAATAGCCACTGCCTTATCACTAGAACCCTTTCCTTCACAAGACACATTGGGGTACTTAGCCGACACATCTAAGGCCTTGTTCTTCAGGTTGGAAATATGCTTAGAAGGTCGTTGTGGCTTATCCTTGTCCTCTGAACCCATAACATTATCCTGTGACCCCACCTCAAAGCCACCACCAACAACACCCTGACCAACAATCACCTCCTCAGTCTTGGGAGGGGACCCATCCAAGCCCACTTTTGTGTCCTCACTGTCAGTGAGAACAAGGCATTTGGATGCCTTGTTACTCTTAGAACTACCCAATTTCGTCTTCTTTGAAGACATGGTCGCAATGGTCGAAGACACATCCTCCTCCTCCTCGTTCCATTCCTCCTCATCGTCCAAATTGGAATTTGAGCCCGATGACCCAAAAATATCACTCAAATCCTTCTCCTTTCCCTTAATGGTAGGGATAGGGAGAAGAGTCTTGACATGCTCCATGATTAATAAAATTAGACCTTCATGGAGGACGAAAGCTCTCCTATTCTTCAGGTGTGCATAAATAGAAACCTCCATAGATGATAACAAAAAAATGGGAAAGAAATGAACAAACCATGTCTAAAATGGTTTAGGAGAGTGAAGTGGTGACCAAGAATAGCAGTAAACCTCCCCTCCAGAGTCACATAGCACATAAGCACCTCGGCAACACTTGCCCAAATCTTCTTAAGGGATTTTACGCTCATAACCCCAACTTTCCATTTTGATTAATTTATTCCACTCGTCATCCTTGAAGAATTGGGCATTGCTTCCTCATTACTTTTCTTGTGCTTGAAAAACTTGCGGCCAACCATCGACATCCCAGTAATAGTAGCTACTAGCTCCTCATTCACCTCCACTTCCAAGCCTTTTATCTTGAGTTTGCAATTATGTCATTAAGACACAAACTGCGTCGAGGCGTTGGGGTCATGCCCATGTAGCCTCTCTAAGAACGGAGTGAAGTTACCATGACGCATAATATTCCAAAGCTTCTTCTTTTTCCTAATTCCTGCACAAGAATGTGGCTTGATTATTCTTATGTCACCACCCATTTCAGACAACACCAGATCTAGTAAGCCCTTGTGAAAAAAAGTCAATTGAATGCTAGAGAGAGAAAGGAAACCCACAAAGCATGCAAGATGAAAAAAGGTACTAGAAATTAAATGCCACATCATCTCAACCCACACCATCATTCCTCAATAAGCTCCTAGCTTTCTCAGGAAGGATTGAGCCCTCCTCCCATGAATGAAATTCATTTAAACTAACAGCCTCGTTGGCAAAAAAATCTACCAACGAGTTTCCTTCTCAATAAATGTGAGAGACATGGGTCTCTTCACAAGATCACAACATGATTATAGTATCTTTAATGAGTTGGTCCACATTCCAACTTGGAGGATGGGTGCCACGTAGATAATTAATTATGTTAAGAGAATTTCCTTCAACCCATAATTTGGAGTAACCTTTGCTGACAACATATTTAACACTAATAAACACAGTCTCTGCCTTCACACAGTGATTGGTTTGAGTTCCCAATAGGAGTGCCACTGCGCCTAGGATTCTACTATTATCATTTCTCAATATCCCCCCACAACTTGCAGGCCTGGGATTACCCTTCACCGCCCCATCAAATTTCACTTTAACCCATCCAGAGGGAGGTGGTTGCCACCTAGTTCTCAATCTAGCATTTAAACTTGACTTAGGATTCAAATCAAGAATTGAAGTAATCTTCTAGTTAGAAGTCACCAAGAGATCATAACCAGTAAGGTAGGTAGAAGGGGCACACCGAGAAGAATCAAAATTCATAAGAGCGAAGTTTTCCAAAATCGCGCTCCGAATCTTGATGAAAAGACTACCGACTTTAAGCTTATAATCATGAAAAAATTTGTTATTTCGCTCTTTCCATAACCCCCAAGCAATATGTAGGGCCATAAGATCCCAAAGTCGACAAAGACCAGGAGAGGAGGAAGGGAAATTCCATTAATCAATAAACTTATCAATAGATTCCGGAAAGACCCAATCAATATTCCAAATATCAAGAAATTTACTCCAAAGAGAAAAAGAAAAATCACACCCAAGAAAAAATATGAAAAGCACTCTCACCATCAGCACATCTATTAGGAATCACAAACCCCTTCTTACAAAGGTTATCCTGTGTTAGAAATTTACCTTACATAAGCAGCCAGAAGAAAACATTCACTTTAGGAATCAGCTTCTTGTTCCATAACATCCCCCAAAAGGGAAGAGAATCAGGCTTCTCTAGAGAGCTCACAAGAGCTGAAGCCACTAAAAAATTACCACTAGCACAGAGGGCCCAAATGACCCTATCCATCCTCAAAAAATTGGGAATACAAACATTGTTCAAGAAGTCCTTCAGAACCTTCAAAGACAGATCCCAATCCTGAAAAAATTTCCACTCCCCATCCTGAAAATAATCATCCACCCTAGTCCCAAACAAGCATTTACACAAGGGGACAATAGGGGGAGCCCAAGGAAGCCTGATTAAAGTTAAGGCATCGCATCAAACATCTTCCCAAAAAATAATACTAGTACCATCACCCAACAACCATTTAAAACCCTTGGCTATCAAGTCCTTACGTAGAACTATGTTCCTCCAAAAACAAGAACCAGAGGGAACATCATCAGATGTCAATAGATTCCAAGATCTCCCCATACCATAAAGATACTTGTTACAAGACAAAGAGGCCCACCCTGCATCCCCATTCAAGAGCCTCCAAACATTTTTTGAAAAGAGAGCCTTGTTGAAAGCCTTTAAATTTCTAATACCAATCCCCTCCCATTTCTTTAGTCTACACACCAGATCCCAAGCCACAAGAGGAATTTTGGCTTTTGTCTCAACACCCGACCATAAGAACCTTCTCATTATCTATTCCATTTTCTCTTCAAACTTGACAAGAATTCTAAAGAGACTCATAGCATACAACGATAGATTTTGGAGAGTGGAAGAAATAAGTTGAATCTTGCCTGCTTGGCTGAGGAACGCACCTTTCCAACCCACCAGCTTTCTACTGAATTTATCCAACATGCCCAACTAGAAGGAATCTGGGATCTTAGAGATACACAAGGGGAGCCCCAGATAAGTAGCTAGGAGATCACCTCTATTGCACGAAAGGATTCTAGCAAGTTTAATTTGCAAAGCTTCAAGAGTGTTAAGGAAAAAAATTGACTTTTAGGAAGATTTTAATCCTCAGACCAAAATCCTTCTCGTAATCTTCAATCAACCTCTTAACAACTCTGACTTCCGAAACAGACGATTCACCCATCATAATAGTGTCATCAACAAATTGTTGATGGGTAACTGGATGACATCTAGAAGAAGGAGAGAGACTCTTCAGAGCACCAGAATGTAGTGCCTTCTGGATATTTCTGCCAAGATCCTCCAATATTAGAATGAAGAGAAGCAGCGAGATAGGATCTCCCTACCTCAGCCCACGCGAGCTCTAAAATAAGGGGGGTGGAGAACCATTCACCATGACAACAAAAGACAAAGTGGAGATAAATTGTTCAACAAGCTCATGAATAGTAATAATAGAATAAAGGATTTGATGACCCTTAACAAAGCCACTTTGATGCTTCGAGATCAAGCTCGACAAACATTTTTGTAGTCTAGTAGCAAGCACTTTCAAAAAGATTTTATAGATAGAATTACAGAGACTAATCAGGCAATACTCACCAAAGCTCTTAGCATCAACATATTTGGGAATCAAAACAATAAATGTTGCATTCAACTCTTTGAGAAGACTTCTGGAGCCAAATAATTCCTTGGTAGCATTGATAACATCCTCTAAAATAATCACCCAACACGACTAGAAGAACAAAAAAGGAAAACCATCGAGCCCAGGGGCCTTGTTTCCTTCAAAAGAGAAGACTGCTTCCTTGACTTCCAAGGCTGAAGGAATAGCAGCAAGCTCCTTGTTCAAAACCTCCGAGAAAACCTTAGGAATAACCTCCAAAGAAGCTTCCACACAATTTTGGTCCCAAACCATATCATCCTTCAGGAGCTGGTCAAAGAAACTAGCAGCCACTCTCCTAATAGCCTCCTCATCCTCCAACAGCATACCATCAACCATAATCGAGGAGATTCTATTAGATGATTTGTTCCTAAGGGCAGTGAGATGAAAGAACTTAGATTTTTGGTCACCATATTTCAACCACATAGCACAAGATCTCTGCCTTCAGAAATATTCCTTCTTAGCAAGAATATCATGTAACTACGCGAGAAGGCCATCCTCCAATAGTTGTAAGTCCTCCAATAAACCCTTAGACAGAATGTCACTCCAAATACCATCCAACTTCTAAAGAATGAAGCTTTTGGAATAAAAAATATGACCAAATGACTCTTTGTTCCATTTCTTGAGATTCCTTGTAAAGATCGACAAACTCACATACCATAAATAATAATCCATAAGCAAAGCATATATGAAATGTGGAAAGTGAAATAAATATATTAAATAAAATATATTAAGAAATTCTCTAAGGCAAGTTACAATAGTGAGTTACAATCACATACACGAATAGGGTGTTACAAACATTTGTTTCAATGTTTTTTTTTTCAACAAGAGTGGCAAGCCACTATAAATATATCCATATTTAAATATAAATTTTACAAAATCCTAGTTCAAGCGAGCATATTAGCGAGAAAGAACTAAGAAGAAAACCCCCAATTATAGCTCAAGTAAGAACATTGACTGAAAATTTACGATTCAACTATTATATCATGATAGCCGAAATATGATTTTTACATTGTACAAAAACTTTTTCCTTGACGAGACCCAAAATACTGATGCAATACCCTTTAAGACCCTAAAAACCCTTTACATTGTGAACCCCATTACATAATGAAAGCCACCATTGTAAACCCCATTACATGGACAAAACCCTTTACAAGTTTCACAATATCAACCCAATTACAAGTTTGATTGTTTCAACCCATTACAAAAAAAAATCAAAATTAGAACTACTAATAAGTCGATGGAATGAAAACAAGATTAAAATGAAGTTGACTTGTTTCCTACTCTTCGAGGACCATTCACAGAGATTTCTTCATTCACCACTTGTTTTTCTTTATGATAATAATCATATGATGGAACTGTTTTGTTTATGTCAAGAACATAACAATAACTTTCCTTTCGCAGCTTGAGGAAGAGTTGATAATTGCATATCATGAACACAAGTATGATTCCTCAAGAACATCTGTTTCAATGTTACATGAATAATTTTACATCATTAATTACATCCATAAAGATAAGTTTACATTTACAAATTGGCTATGCAAGCCATACAAAAGTAATACAAGAATATATCCATATGACAAAGAAATCCTGGTCCTCAACCGCCATGACTCTACTGGTCTTCCGCAAGCCGAGGAAAAGAGTGAGGTTAAGCTGCCTTTTCCTCCCAACCACAAAGCACTAAACTTCCCTGGGTTTCTTCCTAGCTCGAAGAAATCACTGACCCTGCACGAGGAGCCTAGCAACTTGGAACGGTGTAAGTAGGAGGGAACTCTCGTTGCGTGCTTGATGCCTATATGCAATTTCTAAACTAGAATGACATATTACTTGCATATAGGATGTGGCAGAGACATATATAATATATAATTCTAGGCTTTTCAATCCATCTATTTCACTGGTACAGTTAGCTTGGCCAAGCAATAAAAGTAAAATGGTAGTTTTGAAAAGGTAAACTACCATCTTTGGGAGCCCACATTCGGCATCTTGTCCCAGAAGTAATCTCATAAAAATAATAAATAAAGCATAGAATCTCATAAGTTCATTTAAAATCAAGCATTTACTACTCATTGGGTTCTTACGAAAAACATAATTTAACTCTCAAGTTTGTTATTTAAGCCTGCATGTCCAACTATATTTACATTTCCATCATTAATGAAATAATCTAGAGATAAACATGTCATTTATATTTATTGGAACATCTCATTACAATCAGTTTAAATATGTTCCAACTAAAATGAGCAAAATGTATCTATAAATCTTTCCATTTTCATACCAATTCCAACAATTAATCAATTTCCAGACAAGAGGTTTACTCTAAAAAAAACACAAATTATGTTTACATATTCACAATGAGTACTTCCTAAATCAGATACGTGAACCTATTCATTCAGAAAAATAAACTTTACCCACACACATACAGATATATATATACACACATATAAAGGGAATATATATATATGTGTGTGTGTATATATATATACATATATACATGTATATATATATATATATATGTATATATATACATATATATATACATATATATATATATATACATATATACATATATATGTATATATATATATATATGTATATATGTATATATATATATGTATATATACATATATATATATATCATAATAATAAATATATATATATATATAAATATACATACATATATAAATGTACATATATATATATTCAAAAATAAATTATTTTACAACAGATATATTTACACATTTAGAAATATTCATTTTACCACAGAAGTAATTCTCATATATAGAATTGATTCATCTTTAAACTGTAGTTATGTATATATATATATATATATATATATATATATATATATATATATATATATATATATATATATGTATATATATATATGTGTTGAATCAAGGGAAAAATGAAGTTTATTATAGCATGATAAAGGCGACAGCTTGTGAGGTGGTGGCCATTGTGGTAGGGCAACGCCCTTCCCATAGGTCACGGCCTGTGGGAAGCAGATGCTCTCCACAGCGTCACCCCACTCCCTCACAGCCTTGGCTGTGATTAAACTAAAAAAAAATTGAATATAAATTTAACTATTTTATTGCTATATCTTCCCATCAACGGATAGTACCAACAACATTTCATTTATTACTTGAAAGATTTCGATTCAGAATTTGAAGTTATTCTATCAATCTATATATATATATATGTATATATAGATATATATATATATATATATATATATATATATAGTAATATATATTTATATATACATATACAATACAATGAATATATAAATTTATAATATTATTACATTCCGCTACAATAAATTAGTTAAAAAGACAACTTGTATTTTTTGTTTAGTATGTAAAACATTCAATTCTAAGATTTGCAGCAGTATATATATTTACATACATACATATTGTAATAGAGGTATGAATTAATAGTCATGATTCTAAATTCTTCATTTAGAAAGATAAATGATTTAAACACCAAATGTTTATTTGAAATTGCTTTATTCAATTGAGAATCAACGGAGGAATTCAATCTTTCGCTCAAAACAATCATTTATTTTCTCATTTTGAAATTAAATTTATTGGAAATTTTTTTTTGAAAACCTGGAAGAAACGCTATCCTTGATGATTCTCTTCTTGTTCTTCTATCTTTCCATCGTTCTTGTTCTACTGTGCTCAAAATCCCTACTTTACTGTGCCTATTTCAATTATTGTTTTGCAGAAATGAAAGATAGAGAAACAAAATAAAAATGAATCTAGTTTCATAATGAATATTCTTCTCCAAGAATAAGAGTTTATTCTCTTTTTATTATTATTTTCTCTTTTTGTTTTTTTTTCTAAATTTAACATCTTTCCTCTTATTTTTCTATTATTTTCTATCTTATCGATTTGTTTTCGAAAATTTTCTCATTTTTCCTCCAAGTTTTATTTCAAGTTTATCTAATAATTCTAATTTTAAAAAAAAACAAGATTTATTTTGCATGCAACAGAATTATCCTCAATAATAAATAAATAACATTTAATTTTCAAATAAAATAAAATTAATTCTTTTATTTCTATGCACTTTTAATTTAAATAATCACTATAAAGTAAGAACAATATAATTAATTTAACTAAATAAAATCTTAAATTCAACTATATGTTACTAAGTGTGTGTGTGTGTGTGTGCGAAAGAAACCATTCCATCTTAACCCTACCAGGTAGCTAACCTCCTCTACTTTAACCACACTCTTGGTCTTCACATTCACTTATTCCATCATTCAAATAACACAACATTTATTCTACCACACATAAGTTTTCATATTTTAGTTCCACATAAAGTAAAAACAAGCAACATCAAAGCCTAAGACGTGACATTCCTTTTAACAAAAGTCAATTTCTTGGCAACTTTGAACATCACACACCCATCTATATTGACTTTCCACCATTTTCTAATACAATCCATAAATCTTGGATCCCTTAACCACATGGCTTCAAACCGGAAAGGAAAACGTTTCCTACCCCCAAGCCTATCAACAACAAAAGAGATAGGGAAGTGGTTAGACCCACATCTCATAATAGAAAATAGGGAACAAGCAAAGTCCACAAACTAGGAAGCAGAAGTTAAAGCTTTGTCCAGTCTAACTTGAATATTATCCACACCAACACACTTGTTAGACCAAGTAAAATTTTCTCCATTCAACTTATCTATAAGAGCATTATCATCAATAAACATTCTTAAATCAAGCCTGCTCTTATGATTAGCTTGCAACCCCCCACTTTCTCATTGTCACACAAAGGAGTGTTGAAATCTCTCATCACAATCCAAGGGCTGTCCAAAAAATTCATCCTAAGACTCCCAAGATCATCCTGTATCTTTTTCCTTGCTCTCTTCAAGTTAGGAGCATAAACATTAGAAATAACCCAAGAATAAGAATCCCTAATCCAAATTAATTCTATTTCCACATGATTGAAACCTTTTGCAATTGAAACCCCTTTAATTAGCTTGGCATTCCAAAATGTGGCAATGCCACCTGAAGCTCCCTTAGAGCTAACCCCATGAAAACCATAGTCCTTAAAAAATGCATTCTTTAGAGCTTCCAACTTATCGATCTACATTTTTGTCTCTTAGATCAACAAAATGTTTGGCTTATGGTCTTGGACTAAGTTCTTCAGGAGGTCATGTTTGTGCATATTATTCAACCCCCTGATATTCCATGAAATAATCTTCATTTACACGAAGAGGGGGTGCTCTTTTTTCCTTCTTGTGGTAACACCTTTGTGGGGTTGAGGGGGAGGAGAAGTAGAGGACTTCTTCCTTCTACCTCGCACCTAAGTATAACAATCTTCATCCTTACTCCTAGTATCAACCACTACCAAAGCGCCATCACCAATCGCCGGCCCAGAAGCATTATGTTGTGGTGAAGACAGGACAATAGAATGCTCCAGAACAGTCCTTCTAGGGGAGCACAAAGTATCTGAAACATGATCCACATCCTGAATCAAAGAATGGCCAGCAACCACTTCCATTTTTTTCTCAGACTCCTTGCCAACCTCATTAAGAGGGGCAGAGTGATCTTCAACATTAACTTTACCCTCCACACCATTGCCAGCAGCTGACTCATCTTGATTCTCTTTGGGATCCTTAATCTTCCAAACCTTAGTCTGTTGAGCAGTCTTAGGTGGGGCCACCTTAGCAAGGAAATATTTAGCCCAATGACCCACCTTCTTACATTTGAAACAAGCGAAAGGGAGATTTTAAAAAATAATTTATTGTTTCCAGAACCCCACCTTAGAGTTCAAGAGGAATAACTTAGGCATTACAACGTCTTGGTCAATAATGATGTAAAATATTATTGCAACCAGTTGCTTCCTAGAGAGAGTGGCTTCATCAATAGAGACAATATGTCCAAAGGAGTTAGCCACTGCCTTAAATACTTCTTCATCCCAATATTCCAAAGGCAGGTTCGATAGCTTAACCCACACAAGAGCTAAATGAAAGAGACACTTGGACAGATCCATCCTAGGTTCCCAAGGATGAAGAACCAGAGTAAGACACCCAAATGACTAGGATCCTTTTGCAAACACCACTCTCAGGTCTTCATCATAGGAGAAGGAAAAGGAGAAAAAACCTTTAGCCATAGCTACAACTTCCACCTGACCTTTTAATGCCCACTTCTTATGAACCCAGGTGTGGACCTCTTCAATGTTAGGTCGAGGGCCTAAAAACTTACCAACCAAGGAGAAATCCATTTTAGCAATATTTTTGTCAACAACAGAGTTCAAAAAAGACAAGGAAAAACCACCTTCCACGTTAGAAGAAGACATAGACTCAAAAGAAGAAGACACAGACTCAAAAGCTACTCCTTTTCCTTTAAGCTTAGAAGCAAAAAGGTCAGACCATCTCTGCCCCAAAAATGATGACTACCCTACCGGTTGACCACCACCCACCGGAGCATGCTCAATCCGTGGAATACTCGAATTAGCTGAACATGATTCCCTAGAGGGGACCCGCACTTCATTTTCAGCGGCCACCTTAACCCCTTGAAACTCTAGAAATGCCTCCTTCGAAGGACAACTCGCACAAGACACCTTGAAGGCCTCAAATGCACACTTACCTTCAGAGAGCACATCTTTGACCACATCTTCACCACACGACCCGTCCTTCCTAGCCTCGCCACCATGGAGCAGCAACATTTCCACACCACACGAATTAGCCTTCCTGACTGTCACATCAGACAACCCCAAATCCATAGATTGACCGAACTGAAACTCACCATGATTCCTAGGGCCTACGTTCAAATTCAAATCACTCAAGTCCACCACCGAACCAATCTGCTCTTCTCACCAATAGTATTCATTCGTTGAATGATTAAAAATTATGGCTACAACTATTAAAAAATTAAAACATATATATATATATATATATATTACTAATAAAAATCACTAAAATATGATTAATAGATATAATGCTCCAAATTTTTATTCATCTAATATCTTTATTCCAAATTTTATTCCAGATATCAATTCATAATTTTTTTTGGTAATGTCACTCTACAATTCTTTATCATTAGTGTTAGGGCTATGAGTTCATAGTCATGGATAGTGTTACGACCATAGTTAAGGTTAGAGATAGATCTAGGATTAGGATTGTGGATTGAAAAATCCCTTGAGCTCCCTTTGGGTTAATAACATTGTTTTTCTTAGCCTCGACCTATGCCTTATATGCTTATACATCTCTGGCCCCTTTTTGAAGATTCATGCCCACTTGCTCCACGTGTCCATTGCATGCTCCTTGCAAGGATTCCCTCCCGTGCTTCTCTATCGAGCCCTGTCATGCCTCCACATGTCAACACTGTGGGCCTTTGTGAGCCCACTCCCCTTTGCTTCTCTACTAAGCCCCACCCACATGCCACATACCATCATTCTGTGAGCACCTTTTGACGGACCCCACAGTTAGCACTCGAAGAAAAACTGCTCCACGTGTCTTCTCCGTGGGGAGTTTCATCACATGGAAGGGATGAATGAATGATGAGCCCCACCCTGTCACCACGTGATCTAACCAAATTTGTGGGTGAGCAACATGTGTTTGCACAGGGATTGTGTTGCTTCCACACTAGGACCACTGCCATCATTCAAAGGGGATGGATTTGGTTCGAAGGTGACTGCATTCCATGCTTTGGAATATTTTCTGTTGCAACATCCATGGAGAATCATCACAATGGACATCATTGCAAATGTAGGGAATATTTTATATTACTAGATCCCAAGTGGTGGGATGCTACTCTACATAAACTGCTTCACCTCTCCACAAAAGGGTTTGGTTCCAGAGTTCAGAGAATACACAAAAATTTGCAAAAATACACCAGGCCTTTTGTATTGTTTTTAGCTTATTGTTTTGAGATTCATGGACTGTTTCATTGTTGTTTGGTCTTTTTGTCTCTTAACTATTTGACAAAATGCTACACTATGTTGTTATTGTACTGAGTAGTTTTTTTGCAGAACTTCTATAATTTCAATATAAGTTTGTTGATTTAGACCATGTCTTGAACTCTTCTTTTCAGTAAATGTGTATGGATATTATTTTATGTTATTTAATGAACTTCTTAGGCTTTTCATTTGTTCTCTTTGTTATTATCAAACATGCAGATTGTTGAACGGGCCCTTAAATCCCATCTGAAATGTAGATTTACCGTGCCCACACCTCTATCTTGGCATATCGCCTTAGATCTTTATTTTATATATCTAGTTTCTTTTCCTATTCCAAACCCCCAAATATAGAAGTCAACTTCTTTAAAAACTCAGAGGTCACTTAGTTTATCACAATTGGTCCCCCCATTAACTGAGTTTCCCATAAGGCTATTGCTTGAAATTTTTAAGCATCAATAGTTTCTTTTTCTAGCACGCCCAATGGGACTGCCTTAAATGTATCTAAACCTAAAGTGGGTGTATGAGCCATCAGCCTATTACTAGATCCCAAACAGCTAATAACCATGGCCTGCTAGTGCCACCACTAGTAATAGTATAAACTAGAACCCGTCCAGTGAATGTTTTGATCCCTCCACCAACCATGTTGTTGATTGCTAACAAAAATTATGTGGCATGGGATACCAAAAGTCCTCTTATAGCACTAGTAGCACCTGTCGTTTCGCCCCCTATCCTGGCCTTTGCTTTAAAGGCTATACCAAAATTCACCATGGAAGGCTTGAAAACACCATCCGAACACCTACAAGATGTGGCAGATGTGTGTTTGGTGCATGGTGTTACCAACCAGAATGTTGCGCTAAGGTTGTTTGCAGCCTCCTTTAAAGACAAAGTGCTAGATTGGTACCACACTTTGGGAACCAATACTATCGGTACTTGGGATTAGCTTAGAGATCCTTTCTACTAGATATTTTCAAATAATGGAGATCGGTCTTCGATATATCATCAGCTAGCGACCATAAAGTAGGCCCCTCAGGAGGCCATGACTAACTTTAATGTCCAGTTTCACATGACTTGGCAAATGATTCAGCCTGCAATTTTCCCACCTATAGATTTGGCATTCATGTTCTATCTGAAGTTTTTCAATGCTGACATCTCAGTGATGATCTCATCCCTTGGTGGGAACACCTTGCTAGGTGCATTTAGCATTGTTGTTCAAGCGGAGAATAATTTGATCAATGTTGGAAAGATACTGCCTTGGCCAACTATGCCTATATTTCCAGAGTTGTCAATTCCTACCCAGGAGATAGCATCTACTAGTGTGTCTGCTCCTCCCTAATCCATGTATGCATATCCGAGTGCGTCGTAGAGTGTTGCTTCTACATCTAATTCTTCAAAGGATGAGATGAGCGATGTCAAGGAGTTGTTTCAAAATATCTCAAACAAAATAACTACCATCAAGCGGAACCAATCCATGCCTCTGAAGCCAACTTACCGAAATTATCAAGGCGGAAAATATTCCTACCAAAAAAATCAATTTTAAGGAGGCTCACGCAAAAATCCACAAACTCAAGCAAGTAATCAAATGGTGTCAATACCTACTCCACTGCATAATGCTCACCCAAGCTCAAGTAGAGAGTTGACAGCGGGGCAAAATAATCTCGCTGATGACATCAATCTCTGGTGCTTCCCCTGCAACAAAGCACATATGCCCTGAAATTGTCCACGTAGCGATCTACAACAAAGAGTGGTGGAACAATGCAGTCAAGGTGTGGTGTTAGATTCAGAAGGTTATGTATATGCCTCTCTGTAAATGGAAAACATGGTACTCACCACACAAATGCAAGGAATGTCCCTAGAGCAAGAAACAGATATAGCTCCTGATTGAGCTCTTCTCATGGATGGAAGAGGAAGAGGCGATGTTTGCAAATGATGTATCCACATCTAGGGCCCCGCAAGTGGAGTCTGATTACAACAATCACTCTAAGAGGAGATTCATTGGTGAACCGGTTGTCTCACAGCCCAACAGTGTCTCTGACCAAACTCCTAGTACCTTTGCAGTTGCACATCAATTTCAACCGCGAAGAGAAATTGTTATAACAAGGGCTAAGGAACATAAGCCTTTAAATCCGCCACCATTTAATGTGGTCGAACAATTGAAGAAATGCTCTACTAATGTATCTCTTTGGGATATCTTAGCTATTCCAAAGCAAAATTCATTGTTGCAAAAGGCCCTACTTGAAGATGCAAGAATTGAGCCAACAAAGCAATCACTCAAGGGAAAGGCTGTTGATCCATCACCACCGGCCAAAGTCCTCATAAATAGTGTTGAGGAAGCCTCTACCGAAGTCAGAGGTAAGCCAAAACAGAAACCCTTTTTCCTAACTCTTATTGTGGGTAAGAAATTCTTGCACAATTCTATGATTGACTCTGGTGCTAGTACCATAGTCATGCCCAAGCAGGTAGTTGAAATCTTAGGACTTAACTATGAACCTTTAAAAAGAGGGGTTATGTAGCTTGATGGAAATAAGGTTGAAACCGTAGGTGTCATTAAGGAACTCCTCTTGACTCTATTCTCCTGCCCTAGTATCACAGTTCCACAAGATACCATAATCATAGACATTCCTCCAATGTTCGGTCTTTGCTTATCCTAGGAATTCACTTCCAAGATAGGTGGATATCTTTCTTTATACTAGTCACACTTAATCCTCGGGACTAAACACAGAGCTAAAACGAAGATAGTGTTTGAACCTCTACATTCGGAACATGTGGCCAATGAAGCTATGATCAACTTTGAGGCCACTCATACCTCTATCACCAAAGAGGAAATGTATTGTACTAAGCTACTAGAGGATAAGAAGTTGATCGAAGATCAGACTGATTCAGAAGAGGTCCTCTTGAGTGAATATATAGACATTGATCCTTTTGGAAACTATCATGCTACCGGATTGGGAACCTATGCCATCCATGATGAAGATCAAGTGATTCTGAAGGTCATGAAGGAATCTGAGAGCACTCAAGCCTCAAAGCTATGGACGTTGCATTTTGATGGGGCGAGATGTAAATTTGGTGTAGGAGCCAAGATATGTCTAACATCCTCGTCCAATGAAAAGATGCTTAGGTCTTTTTGCTTTCAGTTTTCCTGTTCAAATAACGAAGCTAAATATGAAGGCCCAATGCAAGGTTGGAGTCTTGCGGAATGGATGGGTGTTAAGCAAATAATGATGTTTAAAGACTTTGAGCTAGTGGTCAATCAAGTATGAGAACTTTCTGTAGCCAAGAATGTTCGCATGAGATCCTATAGACATAGAGTCTAGGACCTAATTGAAAGCTTTGAAGCCTTCAATATCTAGACAATGCCTAGAGAGAAAAATATAGATGCAAACTGCATGGCATCAATCGAATCTCAATTTGACCCTATTCGTAACCTGATTCATAACATGCACTTTGTACGAGTGATTGTCTGACCGAAAATCCTAGATAATGATCAAAGCTGACAAGTGTTCAAAAGTGATGAACACATTGCCTCATTCCTCCAACAGTTAGACGAATTTGCTGAGCAACTCTAACCAAAAAAAATTGAGGCCTATGAAGGAAAAATTATTCACTTAAGGTCCAAAAAGCTTCCAAAAGGATTGGTCACTCTCGAAAACCTATTTGATTGTGATGATGCACGAAATGACAAGAGGAAGTTTGTAGCGGAAAAAAGCGACTATGTGAATCTTTAGGTTGCAGACAAAAGGAAGCTCAATGTTTGAAAAGATGTCTCGCAATATGATAAAGAGAGGCTCATTCAAATTTGTGAAAAATATGGAGTAGTGGCCTGGTTAATCCGTAAATCAGAAGGGATCTATGACAAACGTTGCTAAGTGATTATGTACAAAGGTGAAAAGACATTAACCAATGGAGTAACAAGAACAATATACAAAGATAATGATAACACTGAGCAAAGAGAGAGAGAGAGACAGACACAAATTTGATTACGGAGTTCATCCGAGTGGACTATGTCTCTGGATCTAGCTCAACTGAGTGACCAATCTATTGATATGTTCTGAACTGGCAATACAATCTCCAATGAGCCTCTTGCAACACTGCTTTAAAAATATTTGTAGCCTATCCACAAAGCCCTACAAAAGAATCTCACTCAAAAACCCCTCACAAAAGTTCTCAAATCTAGGGATGATTTATAAAGAGTAAGAATAACTAACTCTGCCCTAAAAGGACCTACTATAGACTCAGAACCATATTCCTCTCAAATCCTCTATTCCCTCAAATTCTCTCACCAAAAAAACTCACAAAGCTAAGAGAATGGAATGAGGAATTACATACAATGGAGAATGATCAACTAATAAACTAATGGATTTCACTTGGCCTACTCACCCCTTTTTATATGTGAAATTTTCCAAGTATGGTAGAAAACCATAAAATTTTAAAAATCACCCTTATCAAAACAAATCCCCTAAAAATAATTAAATTTGTTTGTTTAAGCCCTTATTTAATCAATTTCGGGCTTTGGTTGTTTGTTTGTTTTCAGGGTTTTTTGTTTTGTTTTCAACAAATAACCATTAATTGGTTATTTTGGTTTAGGCTTCGGCCTAAACAACATGACTTATATCACTGGCCTCTATATATATACAAACCACTGACAATAGCGTAACGGTGACCATATATTTTGGGAGCCGGTTGGTGTAGGGTTCAACTCCCGTCGACTTCCTTTTTCACCTGATTTCAAACCGGCAATCAACAAATGAAATGACCGTCCAAACATAGTAAAGTCATTTGGTGTGGTGTAATGGTGAGCCGCGTTGCTTGGGGAATGAAGGGTGGGGGTTCGACCCCCACCAATACACTTTTTCTTTATTAAAAAAAATACAGAAACTGACTGCTGAATCTGCCAACCATCGATTGGAGGAGCTCACTGACAGGGTGGCATGTGACATCACCTGATTGGGCCATGTGTCTCCTCCCTATTCGCTATTGACAACAACTCAACTGCCAATTGAATATACGAAATGCCACGTGTCCATCATCGGGTGATCCGTCACCTGCCTAGTTAGACTACCAACTCATTGTATGACTGACACGTGTCAAGACCTCATCGGTCCACATCAACATCCGTACGATGACTCATCTGCCAAGTCAGCATGTTGACATCAACATCGTACCTTCAGGTCAACCTAGTCAACCACGAGCTTTGACCTTCCATATCTCGCACATACGAGCTTTGATTTGTGTGAAACGAATGTCGTTGGAAGGCTCTCAACGAGCTCTTCGTGATGGTACCAAATTTGATCGCTTTTGACGATGTCAAATTTTGACCCTTTTTTCTATTCTTGGCCCTTGTGTTGACTGGCCTTTGACCAAATCTTTGGCTGCATGTAACTTGAGCAAACAGACTCCTTTTTTGCCCGTTCAAGTTGCACCGGATTCAATTCTTTGAGCTCTTTGTGATGGCATCGCTTCCAAGAGAAACTGGAACACTTTGATTTTTAGGTTCTAGAGATCCACCTAGATCACTGGTCATATGATGACCTCAAGAGATATGATCCTAAAATCATCTAGCATACTATAGAACTAATGGAAGGAGCAAAACCTGTCCACTAGAAACAGAGGCTAGTGAATCCAAAGATTGAGGCACTGATGGCCCAGGAGTTGACGAAGCTAATTTATTCCTAGATCGTCTTCCCAATCAAGCACAACACATGGGTGTCCAACTTGGTTCCTGTCCTAAAAAATAATGGAGACATCCGCCTGTGTGTGGACTTCTGGGACCTGAACCGAGCATCCCTAAAGGACCACTACCCCTTGCCCTCCATGGAGTCTATCTTGTAAACGGTGGTCGGCTCTGAAATGTTTTCTTTGTTGGAAAACTTCTTTGGTTACAACCAGATTCGGGTAAAAGAGGAGGACCGACACAAGACAACGTTCACTACCAAGTGGGGAACGTTTTCCTATGCCAAAATGCCTTTCAGTCTCTCAAATGTAGGAGCTACCTTCTAATGGGCAATGCATATTTCTTTTAGTGAATTGATCAACAAGATTATCGTAATCTACTTGGATGATCTGGTTGAAATCTCTAAGTCTAAGGATGATCATTTTGATCATCTAGAAATGGTTTTTAAAAGATGCTAGGAGTTCGAGGTATCCCTGAACCCAAAAAAATGTGTCTTTGGAGTTCTAGAAGGAAAATTATTGGGGCACGTGGTTTCCAAGGATGGAATTGCAATTGACCTAGAGTGGGTGAAGGAAATTAGAGAGTTTCTCTTACCAGTCAACAAGAAGGGAGTTCAGACCTTCCTGGGAAAGGTAAATTTTGTGAGCAAATTCATTTATGATTTTGTAGGACTAATTAGACCTATCACTTTGATGCTAAAAAAGGATCAATTGTTCAAATGGACAAAGGAGGCCAGAGAATCCTTTGAGAAGGTTAAGGATGCTATCTCTTCAACTCTTGTGCTAGCGAATCCAAACCTATCAAAGGACTTCATAATGTATGTGTTCAATAGAAAATCGAGCATCACTATTGTTCTAACCCAAAAGGATGATGAAGGAAAGGGAGAACATCCAATAGAATTTCACTCTCAGACCTTAAAGGATTATGAGATGAACTATAACTTCATCAAAAGGAAATAATTTTCCATTGTTAAGGGGCTCAAGAAGTTCTGACATCTCATATCTTGCAACAAGGTGGTTGAATATGTCACACATTCTAGTGTTCGTGAGTACATCATGGAAGGAGAAATCACCGAAAAAAGGGCCAATTGGATCACTAAGATCCTCGAATATGATATTGAGGTCAAGCCCACAAATATTGTCCAAGGAAGAGGACTATGCAAGTATTTCGTACATGACGAAGAAATGGTAGCTGAAGAGAAGCAACCCGAGCTTGTTTTAACAAATGAATCTGAGTCTTAAGGATGCTGGCTAGAAGACAGGGTAAGATTCATGCATATCAGAAAGTATCTGTCGGGCCTTTCTTCTCAGAAGAGAAGATTCTATAGATTGCAGAACAATGGATATGCACTCATTGAAGGGGTCCTTTTCAAAAGGAACTTCAATAGTGTTTTATTGCGGTGCATCACCACAAAATAGGCGAAGAAAATTCTTGACACTTTCAATAGTAGTCCCATAGGCAGACATTTCCCCGCAAAGACCACCACCATAAAAATTATGTGTGTTAGATATTTTTGGCCTACACTATTTAATGATTCACACTCTTTGGTTAAGGCTTGCAAGGAATGCCAATTCTTCACAAGGAGAAGGAAAAACTCAGCCATGCCCCTAAATCCAATAGTTACTAAAGAATCCTTTGCACAATGGGGCCTTGATTTTATTGGTATGATTAATCCTGCCTCCAATGTTGGGCACAAATGGATCCTCATGGCTAGGGATTACTTTACTAGATGGACCGAGGCCATGCCCCTAAAGAATGCAACGGAGGCAGAGATTGTGAACTTTCTAGAGGAACTGGTAACGAGATTTAGCCCGCCAAAGACTATCATCTCTGACAATGCTAAGGCTTTCTTGGGCTCAAAGGTATGTTAATTTTCACTCAATATGGAATATTCTTTAAAAAGTCTTCAAATTACTACCTATAGGGAAGCGGCCTAGCCGAGTCGACGAACAAAAATTTAGTCTGACTTATTAAAAGAATCAGTCGGAGCATCAAAAGGAGTGACATAAGAACCTCTAGGGAGCACTTTGGGTGGACCGGATAACTCCTAAGCAATTTCTTAAGACTTCAACGTATGAGTTGGTATACAGGAAGGAAGTGTTATTGCCCATCTCCATGGAAATTCTCGCGTTACAATTGCTCAAGTCTCTAGAGTTTGAAGAAAATGGAGCCATGGAGGTCCGATTGGTTGAGTTATTGGAGGTATAGGAAAAAAGAGAAAAGGCCCTGATGGCCATGAATAACTACCAACAAGTGGTTAAAAGGTGGTTTCACAAGAAGACCTCAGACCAAGGTCTTAAATGCAGAGACCTAGTGCTAAAATTTAACAAAAGGGTTGCAAAGCCTAACCTACACAGAAAGTTTGATAGCCTGTGGGAAGGTCCTTTCTGCATTATTCAATGCAAGCAACACAACACATTTAAACAAGAAAACATGGAAAATGAATCATTGGGGATTCCAATTAACGAAATCCACCTCAAATTTTTCAATTAAGCTTCATTATTCATTTTACTGGTGTAGATATGTAATTATGCAAATTTCTTTCATGTTTTTTTTTTTGTTCGATCGGTCTTTTGAAATTGAACCCATATGTGGAATTTGAAAAGGAACTCAAGGAAGCAGATAATTGAACCCATAATGTAGAAAGAAAAAGAGACATAAATGGATTTAAAATTTGTATATTCATTATACAGTATTATATACTTTGGTATTACAACTTCAAAATGGATCTCAGGCCATGCTTTTTGAAGTATATATATACTATGCAATTTCTCGAAACATATATTAAAAGCCTTTTAAGGCATATATACAAAAAATGGGAAGAGGGAGTTGATTCTTCAGGAAAGAGCATCAATAGTGTCAATGGTATCTGGAAAAACTTCATCAGTAGGAACATTAACAGGAGCAACACGATCATTAACAGTAGTAGGAGCATCAACAACAATAATGGCTAGTGGCGGAGGATACACCAGGTCCCTAAAATCAATATACCACTCCACATCTTAGAATAGCACCACGTTGTAGTAGCGTAACAAGAAGTGGTAGGCATGAGTGACCCTCTGGTGGTGCTCTTCATGCATCAGAATGTGGAATCCACTAAAAAATGACACCCACGACACCACTGCATCTGCTTCAATGTGCTTGTGGAGGTCACTCATCGTAGGAAGACCAAGGCCATACACCGCATTTGCCACAACTTCTCCAAGGACGCCAAGGTAGTGCTTCGGGAAGATTTCCAACGTGAGTCACAAGATCATTGGCTTGGGTACCTATATATCAAGCAAGGAAGCCACAAAATGGGAGCAAATGTCAGTGTTAACCCTATACTTGTCCCCATACTCTATGCAGTCCCTCCCCAATATCCACTTCATTGCTATAATTTCTAAAGAATGCTTATTCTTTGTCATTCACTTAAGACACCTGTTAGAAATTTCACCTAAAAAGGTTGCATGTGACTTGTTGCTAGTGATCCTAATCGGAGTATTCATTGCACCTATCTCTACCCAACTACCAAATGCTAATTATTCCCAATTATCGAGTGCAATTTTGTTGTTGTCTTAGGGTCTATTTATAGAAATAGTTGAGGTACATGCATGCAATAAGCATGGTACTAATTGAATATTAACATTACAATCTCATCAAGAGCCAACTCAAAATTCCCACCACAGAGCAAACTTGAGAATCCCACCCAGTTGTGTCTGTTGCGTACAAATTGTTGTGTGCTAAGTAAAGGAGTAATTAATTGTTGAAATCGGTAGTCCCGAGTGATCAACCACATGGTCAAGTGGTTATGTGTCATGTTGTAGGAATTTTTTTTCTCCAAGGATGAACTCAATATTTTTGTGTACTCATTACGCTTTGAGCCTAATTATTCTTTTTAGGGTATTAATTGCAAAAAGCATGCAAAAGGTTGTGTGCCTTCAATCGCTGGCTCAATTTCCCAGGAAATCACGTCGTAGGACATATTGAATAATCACCATTATGAATGATTATCTTTTCAAAGAGAAAGAAATTCATTTCACATGAACAAGAAGAGTTGACAATAAATGCCAAATTTATTGTAAAAAGGCAACTATTTTCTATGACTCCAAGTCAAGAAAAGACTAAGTATTGCATGAGAAAGAACAACACTGTGAAGAAATTTCTAGTACATTGTTCATCGCTAAGAGCTTTGGGTGCATAATTTTACAAGGAACCCAAGTGAATTTCAGAGATTTTGAACATTGCTAAGGTCTATAAATTCTTGAAATAGCCCAAAATCTGTAGATGGAAGCACAAGGAGAAGCGACCCAAAGCTTATTTGATGCCATGCATTCAAGATCGAAGGCCAACATTTTTTGACACCTCTTACGCTTTGCCTGGGATCCTAGAGAAGCCAAAGTGGGTCTGCACACGGGTCATAGACAAGAAGGATCATAGGGATCAGAGCCTGATAATGGAGGAATGGGATAATATTCATGCCCCCATCCTTAATACCAACCCTAAGAGTCTTAGGGAAGCAGCCTGTGAAAGAATGAAACAGTCCACTAGCGAATAGTCTTTAGCATACAAGCTATGGTTTTGTGGTCTCCCATAGTATATGGTCCCTTTTGTGCATTACTACCCAGAACTGGTCCATGAATGCATGCAACATTTTAACCCAGATACCAGCGCCTTCGAAGGCCAGGAGTTAAGGGTCATAATCAGCATGGATGCTATAAGGGATATGCTATGCATCCCTCCTACAAAGGGATATAGAGCAGAAAAGATGAAGATGTTCACTCCAAAAAAGGGGGAAGAGTTATGGTAGACCAAAGATCAAGTGTAGAGCTTTTATAACCAAGAAACCAAAAGGCCTAAAGAATATTTTAAGTCACCACAAATTTTGGTCGTACACCTTGCTTTTAACAATGACTTGCATGAGGCCTTCTCCATGATGGATTTTGTTAGCGGTATGGATGACAACAAGTACATGCAAGAGTTTCAACTAGGTTTGGGTTTTCAATTGGGGAGACAACATTCTTTATTTTGGTATGAATTCACAAAGCCATTGTCTTGGAAATTATGAGCCAGATCAAAGAATACAGTACGCAACATAAATTCAGGTTTTCTTCTCTCCTCGCTCATATGTTTTTGCACCAAAAACCCTAATTTCTTTAGAAAACATATGCACTTGGCTATTTTTGATGAAAATGGAGTAAGAAGGTCAGTTTCTGTGTGGACTCCCCTCCTCTCTGCAACTTATGATTACTATGCATTTTCATACTGCTTCTTAACTCTGAATTTTGCAAGATTTTAGTGAAGATGGAAAGCTTTATTAGTTATTCGTCGAGCAAACAGGGTGGATGCGAAGTTTTTGTCCTCATTGTGATTGGTTTCTCAGGGAGGATTTCACATTTATTAGACTACGTGGTTTTACTGAGGAGCCATTCCAACTCCCAACATGCGTCACAAATTGGTGTTGGACCTCAAAGTGTTTCGACAACTGTCGATTATCGACAACAACTTTTGTGGAGGAAAGAAGCAGAAAGGTTTTTTCTTTTGCCCTTTGAGTTTCAAAACGGTGGTAATGGCAAGGAATCAAACACATGGTTTGTTGGAAGAAAAGCTGACTCATCTGAGGCTAGTGTTAATTTTTGATAAGTGGTAATACAACCCCGAAAATGAATTAGCGGACCTAAATGTCAAGGTGACTCACAGCTCCCGACCTTACTGGGAGGTTCGGCGGAATCTATAGTCAGAATAAGATGACTTGTTTGTGGACCTAGCCTATATTCCTACTGATGAAAGAAGGATTCTATGGCTCTCTTTCTATTTTCCTTTGGTGAAACCTAATGAGAAGCACCAAATTGGGGCCAACCTTCGCAATAATTTGGTCAAGCATTGGCAGTGGACCAAAGAGAAAATTGTAGCCTTTTGGATTTATTGTTAGGAAATCCAATGCCTTGATGCCCCGTTCCAAGAGGTAGAAATGGATGAAAGATTCGATAGGCTATGGAACAGAGAACATAATGATACTAACGCAAGCGATGATGAGGATATAGATCTGGAGGAAGCTAGGAAATATAGAGGGAAGGGAAAGGAGGTGAAATAGGCCCAAGAATAGAGCAAATAAAAAGCGCAGAGCAAACAAAAGGTGATAGAGTAGTCTGGCTAGACTTCACTGAAAGTGGATCTGACTGCATCATGTTCGGAGGCCTCACTACCATGCACATGGACTCTGAAGAGATCCAGAGTAACCCAACAACCTTCAGGGGTCATAGAGGTGCACAATTCTCCACCCGATAAGAGGCAACACACGGATGCAACCTCTAAAGAGGGTTCGCAAGAGCCTACAACGAGCATAGGATTGGAGTCCTTTGCGCCTCAGGTATCTTTCTCTCCCCCTTTTCTCACTACTCAATCTTTAGTTACTTCTGCTACCTCTGTCATATTCACATACCCAATTACTTCTAATGTCAGCCTTTCTTTTTCTACTTTTGCTTCCATGGTTGCAGGAGGTTTCTCCCAATTCTCCCAGATCGGACATGCTGCTTTTACTCCCCTGCAGTCTATCCCATCTTTTGTCATGGCTCAGTCTACATCCACCATTACTACCCCTTTTAATCCCACTGTGTTGGCTCTAACTCATCCTACCCTACAAATGGAGTCTGTTGTATCTCCACTATCGCCACCACTCCCCATGAGTCCTTCCTCCACTTCCCCAACTATGCCTTGGCATAACATTCCCCCGTTCTCCCAATTAACAGTCTCTCTGCTGAAAAATACATCAGTCGGGGCCACAACTCTCTCTTTCCCTTTTTCTCTTCCTCCCTGTGCACCCTTCACTTATGAGTTGATTATATCACTAACATAAGTTATGTTGGAGGGCGACCAAACAAGAGTAGCACGGGCTATCAAAGTCCAGAAGAGGAAAGCAAAAGATGTTGCAAAGCCGGATGAACCATGTGTACAGACCCTTTTTAATGAAGCTCAATAGCCATTTCATTTCGTAACTATGCATCCAAACACCATCAAGTTGTAGGGAGAGATGCAACCTAGGGACTATATAATACATGTTGTAGGGATTGATTTGTGCATCGCCCGACCACAAGACAAGGTTGAGTTGATGGAGGAAACCCACAGAGTGGTGACTACTGACTTCCTCAAGCATAGTCACCAACTACAAAAGGAGGATGAACTAAAAAAATTCAAGGAAAGGGTGGAGGTCCTGTTGAAGAAGGAAAAAGCAAGGGAGGCCAAAATTACACAAATATCTCAACAAGCATAGGTGGAAGGTGAAAAACTCTAGGCGAAACTTACAAAGTTCCAGTCCATGGATCCCAACCTGGTCACTGAACTACAATAGAAAAACCATGAGTTACATGACCAATTGGTGTGGGTAGAGGGAGAAATGTAACAAAAGATTGAAGAGCTTCGACAGCAGTGAGCTCAATTGGAGCAAGAGATGCAGCAAAAAGATCAAGAGCTCCAGAGCAAGTAGGATCAATTTGAGAAGGAGATCTAGGAAGTAAGGCTTTCCCTAGAAAAAGAATCCACAACCAAAAGATAGGCTGAGGAACGATTGCTTGCCAAGTTGGGGAATCTTCAGGAATGACTCTTTGTTGTGGATAAAAGAATTGTGGAGCTAACACAAGATGTCGGATCGAAGGAGATGGAAATTGGTGCTTTGAAGAATCCTCCCCAACCTCTTGCTACTTAGTCAAATCTCCTTTTAGTAGCCCAACAACTATACATTTCATACTAGGAAACAGTCAATACTTTATGTCTGACTCTTCAGCCAGTGCTACAATTCATGGCAGAAGTGGAAAATCTAAGCAGAGAGGTTCGTGGAACAATAGAGTAGTTCCCACAATTCATAGTAGAGAAGGTGTTGAGGTGAAGAAGTTGCTAGAAAGGCTATATACGGTGGAAAATGAGGACCTGGTGAATGCAGGGATTGAGGATTGAAGGTTAGCTGCCAAGACAACAAAAGAATTCATATGTTGCCAAGCTACCATCCTCCATGCTAGCGATTGCTTGACAACACTGGGTCAAACTATGAATAATATATGAGAAAAATTCTCTCAACTAACCTAAATGGGCTTTCTCTCCTCATTTATTTTTGATGATTTAGTGGCCATAGTAGAGCATATTGCAGCAAAAATCAGGGAGAATTAGCAGGACTTATCCGCCTTTCAGAATTTCAGTCAACCCCCTACTTGCTGAGAATATTGAAGGAGTCACCCATCAAATAGTGTGACTGCTCTTTCTATAAGGAAAGCTAGATGCGGAAGCAACTCTCCTAACGTCAAAACCTCAGGGAAGAATGTAGAGAAACTTTTAAATTTTTCAATTACAGTCCAATTAAGATGCACATGAAAGAGATAACAGAAACAGAGAACTAGACATACACATATGAACACCAGATTTACGTGGGAAAACCCTTACGGGAGAAAAACCCACCACACCAAGAGAAGTCACTTTGTATTACAGTAATGAAGATTACATACAGAGATCTAACTTATCTTTCTAATGTTAGTTTACAGCAGCACTCACTATGATCAACCTCGTAAAGAACTTTCACACTACAATGTTCTTAGAATTGAATTCATCCACTGATCATTCAACCACACCATCAATCTGTTGAACCATCGAACAATCCAACCAAGCATCATCTACAACTTTAGAGTATAACCATGATGCCCCATGTCTGTCGAGCTTCCTCTCAGTAACAGTCGCAACAGTCCAACTGCTAGCAGTTCCCATTCAGCTCCTTTAATTGGCCATTGACTCACCACGTAGGATGGTCTTCTCTCGGTCAAAGTGATCAACCTATGTTGGCATGTCTGTGAGACACTAACCGTGTCTCCCCGATGCCACAAGACTTAACCATTGATGTCGCCAAGAGTCATCCTTATCGCCAAGATGTTACATCGAGTCCAGAGAGCTATTGCTCAAACTTTGCCATGTCGCCAAGACCTCATACCGACGATCATCACATGTATCACTATTGCCAAGACTTATCGCTATCGGTGAAACATCATACCAAAGCGTCAAAGTCACACAAACGTGAGTTTTCCATTTGGTGAGACAATCGCCTTTCACTGAGAGATCATACCGAGTCATTAAGGGTTATACCGAAATGTTCAACATTCGGCAAGACATACTACTATCGCTGAGACGTTACTCTGAATGCTCACAAGTCATATCGAGCACCAAACAACAGTCGGCAAGACTTTTGTCCATCGCTAAGACCTCACACTGAGACCTTTGTGCTACTCTAAGTGTATACCGTCGGTGAGACACACCAACTATCGCCAAGAGTTCTTCCCAAGTGTTCAAGTCACCCCGATGTCTCCAGGATAAAGCTATCGGCGAGACATCCATATCACTGAGAGCTCATAGCGAACATCCAAGACTCTCCCCGATATCCAATAAACGCCAACAGTTGACAAGAGGTCTCCACGGGCGGTGAGAGGTTATACCGAACGAAATGTCACAGCGATAGACTCCTTCGGTGAGACTGAAGCAAGGTCACAGCGACCTGAATAATTTCAACAAGGTTTCAACTACAAGTTGGCCAGACACAAAAGATGTCACACCGACTTTTCCCTTTTAGAGGTTTCAGCCTATGGGATTGAGGCACACATTTTGAACAATCTCCCACTTGACGAAGATCACACAGGAACCTCCAGAGCACAACGAAACTACTAAAAATCATGGGCACTAAGGCCCATTGAACTGGCACACCACCTGAACTTGTCTGTGCTCACTGGCTTTGTCAATGCATCTGCAACATTCTCCAGAGTATCAACTTTTTCCAAACTGACCTTTCCATCCTCCACCATATCTCGTACAAAGTGGTACTGTATATCTATATGTTTCATCCTAGCATGGAAAGTAGGATTCTTTGCCAGACAAATTGCACTCTGACTATCACAAAAAATAGTTATTTTCCCTACATCAAAACCAATGTTAGAACACAAACATTTTAACCAAACTGCTTCTTTACAAGCATGTGTAGCTGCCATGTATTCAACCTCTGTAGTGGACAAAACGACTACGGCCTACTGCTTACTCATCCAACTCACTGCACCACCATTCAACATGAAAGTATATCCACTAGTGGACCTTCTGCTGTCAATGTCCCCTACCCAATCAAAATCCACATAGCCTCGAATACTGAGAGTTATCTGTGATTCAACTAAGTTCCCATGGTAACACAAAGCAAACTCTTAAGTGCCCTTCAAATATTTGAAAACTCTTTTCACAGCATCCCAATGTGTCCTTCCAGGATTAGCCATAAACCGACTAAGAACTCCCACTGCTTGGGCAATGTTTGGCCTTGTACAAACCATTGCATACATAAGAATACCAACACACTAGCATAGGGTACACTGGTCATGTCCTCCATCTCAGTAGGAGATTTTGGACAGTCTTCAATAGATAGCTTCGTTCCCTGCAAGACTGGAACAACTAGCTGCTTGCAATCATTCATGCAAAATCTCTCTAGAACAGTCTTGATATACTTACTCTGACTAGCCAAATTTTTCTACTATTCCTATCCCTGTTATCTCCATCCTTAGAATATACCTTGCTGCACCAAGATCTTTCATTTCAACTTAGCAAACAATTGAGACTTAAGATCAAAATCATCAACTTACTATGCCTATGAACAACATATCATCAACATAGAGAGCAATAATAAGAACTTGATCACTTTCAGCTTTGTAATAGACAATGATCATATTTTGATCTTACAAATCCCAAAGACAATACAAAAGTATCAAATTTCTGTACCACATTCTAGGTGACTGCTTTAACCCATACAAAGACTTTTTAACTTGCAAACCAATTTCTCTTTACCTTTCTCCACAAAGTGCTCAGTAGGACATGTAAATCTCTTCTTCAAGATCACCATGAAGAAATGTTGTCTTCACATCCATCTGTCGACCTCTAAGTCATACAATGCTGCAAGTGACAAAAGAAATTTGATAGATGTCACTTAGCTATAGGAGAAAAATTTCCCCATAATCAATCTACCCGGGAATAACCTTCGCAAACCAACCTCTTATATTTTTCCACACTCCATCTAGACCAATCTTCTTTTTAAATACCCATTTGCAACCAACAACTTTTCTGCCTTTAGGCAAGGGCACCAAACTCCAAGTGTCATTCTTTTCTAATGATGCCATTTCTTCATTCATGGCTTCCAACCAAGAGTGAATTAGACATTCTAAGTTCCTCTTTCACAGTCCTAGGTTCATCGCTAGAAATTAAAGCATAGGCACAAGTAGAATCTATCAAAGAAAACCCATACCTATCAAGTTGCTTTCTTTCATGAGTTGACCTCCTCACTTGTTGAGTGAGGTTCTTCTTCTTCTTGAACTTTGAACTACTTGAGCTCTCCTCGGTTTGGTACATTTTGAATTTTCAATTCCTCTTTCTCTAGTGTAGGAGGAATTTTAACTACATCCTTATTGTTTTCTGACTTTGTCTCTGACTGCAGATCCAAGGTAGAAGGCTTCAGATCACGAAAGATTACACTTCTATTGTACAGAACCTTCTCCATATCAGGATTCCAAAGCTTCTATCCTTTTATGCCAGCACTATAGCGAATAAAAATACATTTAACAGCCTTGTTCTCCAACTTAGATTTTTTCTCATATGGCACATGAGCATATGCCTCACAGCCAAAAACATGAATATGTCTTAAAGAGGGCTTCTTACTAGACCGCGCTTCTAAAGGTTTTTTCTCAACAAGAGCAGAATTTGGAGAACGATTTATTAGGTAACATGTTGTAGCAACTGCCTCAGCCCATAACTTCTCCTCCAAGCCAGCACTACTCAGCATACTTCGTGCTCTCTCCATCACTGTCCTATTGAACCTTTCTGCAACTCCATTTTGTTGTGGAGTATAAGGTGTAGTCTTATTTCTTTTAATCCCATGGTCTTTACAATACCTCTCGAAATCATCAAAAAAAATTTCAACACCATTATCAGTCCTTAAGCATTTTATTTTTCTTCCAGTCTGATTTTCTACAAGGTTCTTAAATTCCTTAAACCGACTAAATACTTCTGATTTACTTTTCAAAAAATAAACAAATGTTGTTCTTGAATAATCATCAATAAATGATACCTCAGACTTCGCCGTGTCGCCAAGACCTCATACCGATGATCATCACATGTATCACTATCGCCAAGACTTATCGCTATTAGTGAAACATCATACTGAAGCTTCAAAGTCACACAGACGTGAGTTTTCCATTCGGTGAAACAATCGTCTTTCGTTGAGAGATCATACCGAGTCATTAAGGGTTATATCGAAACGTTCAACATTCAGCAAGACATACTACTATCGCTGAGACGTTACTCTGAATGCTCACAAGTCATACCGAGCACCAAACAATAGTCGACAAGACTTCTGTCCATCGCTAAGACCTCACACCGAGACCTTTGTACTACTTCGAGTGTATATCGTCGGTGAGACACACCAACTGTTGCCAAGAGTTCTTCCCAAGTGTTCAAGTCACCCTGATGTCTCCAGGATAAAGTTGTCAGTGAGACATCCATATCACTGAGAGCTCATAGCGAACATACAAGACTCTCCCCGATATCTGATAAATGCCAACAATCGACAAGAGGTCTCCACGGGCGATGAGAGGTTATACCGAATGAAATGTCACAGCGATAGACTCCTTCGGTGAGACTGAAGCAAGGTCACAGTGACCTGAATAATTTCAACAAGGTTTCAACTATAATTCGGCCATACATAAAAGATGTCACACCAACTTTTCCCTTTCAGAGGTTTCAGCCTAAGGGATTGAGGCACACATTTCTAAAACTTTCAACTCGAATCCAGGATCAAGATATCCATGAAGCTACCCTTCAAAGAGGTGATCGATCTCCACAAGGCGCAAGAGAATCTGTGCACCATATTGATACCATTTAAGGACGAGTGGCTACCTTTGCAGGTTGCGCTCTCGAAGCTTTAGCTTTGTTGCTCAATAGATAAGGCACTAGTCCTCAAACCAGAAATTTTGGGTTCCCATTCTGCAAGCAAAATTCCCTTGGTAGATGCCAAAAGCTATGGATTGAAAAATCCCTTGAGCTCCCTTCAGGTTAATAACATTGTTTTTCTTAGCCTCGGCCCATGCTTTATATGCTTATATATCTCTAGCCCCTTTTTTAAGATTCATGCCTACTTGCTCCACGTGTCTGCCACACACTCCTTGCAAGGATTCCCCCTCATGCTTCTCTATTGACCCTTGTCGTTCCTCCACGTGTTAGCAACATGGACCTTTGTGAGCCTACTCCCCTTTCCTTCTCTACCAAGCCCCGCCCACATGCCACATAGCATCATTCAGTGATCACCTTTTGGGGGACCCCATAGTCAGTGCTCAAAGCAAAACCTCTCCACGTGTCTTCTCCATAGAGAGTTTCATCGCATGGAAAGGAGGAATGAATGATGAGCCTCGCCCTATCGCCACATGTCCTAACCAAATTTTTGGGCGAGCGACACATGTCTACACTGGGATTTTGCTGCTTCTACACTGGTACCACCACCATCATTCAAAGGGGATGCATCTGGTTCAAAGGTAACTGCATTCCATGCTTTAGAATTTTTTCTATTGCAATGGCCATGGGGAATCATCATGATGGACATCATTGCAAATGCAGGGAATCATTTTTGTTACAGGCTCCAAGGTGGTGGGATGTTGCTCTACATAAACTACTTCACCTCTCCAAAAAAAAGTTTGGTTCCAGAGTTTAGAGAATACACATAAATTTGTGAAAAGACACCAAGCCTTTTGTACTATTTTTAGATTTTGTTTAAAGATTCATGGACTGTGCCATTGTTGTTTGGCCTTTTTGTCTCTTAACTATTTGACAAAACACTGCATTGTGCTATTATTGTCCTGAGTAGTTTACTTGCAAAACTTTTATAATTTCAATATAAGCTTGTTGATTCAGACCATGTCTTGAACTCTTCTTTTCAGTAAATGTGTATGGATATTATTTTATGTTATTTAATGAACTTCTTAGGCTTTTCATCTATGCTCTTTGTTATTATCGAACATGCAGATTGTTGAACGAGCCCTTAATTCCCACTGAAAGGTAGATTTATCGTGTCCACACCTACATTTTGGTGTATTGCCTTAGTTAGATATTTATTTAATATATCTGCTTCCTTTTCCCATTTCAAACCCCCAAATACAAAAGTCGACTTCTTTAAAAACCCAGAGGTCACTCAGTTTAGCGCAATTGGTCCCCCTATTAACTGAGTTTCCCATAAGGTTGTTGCTTGACATTTTTAGGCATCAACAAGGATAATGGATTAGAATTTAGGGTTAGGGTTAGGGTTAGGGTTAGGTCATGCAAATAACTAATTAACAATACTAAAACACTATAATTAATGAAAGTTACATTTATTTTTATTCACATTAATAAAACTTACATTTATTTATTTTTCAAATCTAGAAAACAATAATTACAATACTATAAAGGAAAGTACTAGCCACTACGTGACACTTGTTATTATTATATTTTTTGATTGAGTCCATGATTAAGCCAATATTTCTTTTGCTAAGACCCCAAACAAAGAAAAAATAATAATTTGGAGGTGATGTGGGATTGGGTTCAATTTTAATTAAATGTTAAATACCATAGGTTAAATATTTTCCCATTGTTTAACTGAACTAGTGATTTATTCAACGTCTATTAATAATGATTTATAAGATTTATGTCAACTAATAACAATGAATTATTTGACAATATTAAATTCAACGATTTAAATGCATATTTGTCTAAACATTCAACTGCATTATCCAATTAGATGCAATAGAAGGTTATAAACATAAATAAAAACTTAATTATTGTAATATATCCTCAAGGTCAAAAAGTTGCTCAGGTAGGTGTTTACTCCAAATGTTCAACAACAAAATCTCCCTCCATGTGCTAAAAGGTTTGATACATGCAAGACACCAATGTAGTAATCAATAAAAGCCAATCAATGGTGACCTTAGAGGGAAACCCTAACATATTATGGGAGAATAAATAATCACTTGTTTTTTCTGCAAGGGTATTTTCTTTCTTGGTTTTGTTTTCCTCTTTGAAAAACAATGCTGAGTAGGAAAAAAGAAGGGCGGTGATCCACTTTTGGCCTGCAAAAAGTTGGACAAAAATTTCATTGCAAGTCTTATGGTCAATACAAAGCATGTATAGGAAAAGTTTTCTGGGAAATATGAACAAACTATAGAGGGGGAACTGTGTAGACAAAGGGAAAAAATTGGAGAGTATGGTTCTATTAGGAATATGTCCAATTTTGTCCTTCAAGCGGTGGAGCCATTAGTATATTAAGCACTACAAATCACTCAAAGATAACTAAAATTCTAAAACAAACATTGCTTCACCTCTCACTTTTTTTTCTCTGGCAGGTTGAGTAGATTTAGGGAATTTTTGGAAATCTCTTCTATATTTATAAAATTTCACTTGGTGTTATTGATATCCTGGTTTATTGATGCAGGTTTCATGACAATCCACACAAAGTTTTACTACATTTATCTTGATCAACAAAAAGGGTTGATGAATAAAGATATTTATTTATATTTTCTAGAATGTTCTATTGCTTTATCTATCCTAGTTTACTACTCATGCCTATTTCCTCTTTGAAATAATAAATAAAATTTCTTATATGTAATGTAGCCTTACAAATTTCAACAACACCTAAATTTTGCAATAAAAAATGATTGGCAAATGATATCACCCAATGCCTAATCATACTCCAATGCAACAAAATTCTAACCTTTTTTTAATTTTTAATTTTATTTACCACCGTCGTTTGGAGTTGGTTATAAGTTGCTGCTCGCTTAAGCTTTGAACAGAGTCGTCTCACTAAGATCTGCCAAAGGATGATTGAAAGATGCAATAGCATTATTAGCATTAATAATTTTTTTGCCTATCAAAAGCAAACATCTATTTTTAAAATTTATGCTACCTAAAACAAAGAACAAAACATTACAATCGATTTAATAATATAAAAGATTTAACATGCATCGAAAATGTTGAAGCATGGATAGTACTTTCAAACTCACCAAAGTATAAACGATTTTCTCTGAAGGAGATTGAAAACTTTAAAGCAAATGCAATTGCCGATATGGATATTTCTTATTGGAATATTTGATGGATTTAGTTGCAACTACATCTCCTATAAGTGAAAAATTCAGTGAAACAAAGATTTAGCTTATCTTACTCATCCTACAATGAAAGTGAAATAGCATTTGGAGGAGCGCATCTATTCACAACTGGGAGAGTTGGAGGTTCTTTAGGCGTGGCATCTATTCAAGTAGAAAATGTAGAATGCCTTGAAATTAATATTAGCAACCAGCTTATTGTTGCCAACAATGTTTTTTACTCTTGCCTCTTCATATTCCATCTTCTCCATTACACTCACGTCCAGTTCCATTTCTCTCTTGTCCGTTACATTTTCCTGCACTTCCATCTTGACCGCCAGTAATTCCTATCAAAATAAATGCAATTATTTTGAATGTACATAGACTCTTGATTGTGGCTGTAGAACACCTCTCGCCGTAATTACATGTTCTCTAGCAAAACTAAAATGCATGAAATTTAACAATCCTTGTTCTACCAAATAAAACCCATGAATTTCAAGTCAAGTCTATACAAATTCATATCCACGCTGGTGAAGACTACTTTTGCACTTACATAAGTGATCAAAAGAAAGAATAATAGTCTTTAGCATAATCTAAAATATTCATATGAGGAAATCCCAAAATTCTAGGATATTTATGAATCAACTTCTAACATATGCCACAACACTTCCCTATCATTGGATTTCAAGCTAAGTATTGCAGTTAATTGCAGTTAATTTCAGTTAATTTTAGTGATTTCAATTATCAATCTCAACTAATTTGATTTAGGTTGTAACTTATTTCTTGATTAAGTTTATTTGTTTGATTAGCTTGTGTTGTAGGGGAAATATGGGTTAGTTGCAAAAAGCATAAATCAAGCCATTAATGCATAAAACACTAAAAACCGATCTAAGATTAGTCATATAAGCCCATACTCAATGAAATTTAGCTAACAATGTCATAAAGATTCAATTAAAAGCATGAAAATACATAATTCAAAGCAATTGAATCAAAAAGACATGCAAACCTTCAATCCCATTGGGAGATTATGCTCCAAATGAATGTGGATTACTGTATTAAGCATAACCCATGTTGCAAAAGCTCAAGATTGATGAATGCGACTCACAATTAGCTCAAAACAATGAAAAGATCAAGCTCAAGAAGATTGTGAATGAATGAATTCATGCACATAGAGACTGTGAATGAATTCCATGAAGATGAAGGCTTGTTTTTATAGATTTTCAGATATCTAATCAATGATGGAGATCAAATCTCGGGATTGATTATTGAGAATAAATCAAGGAGATCAAAGAAGATAAATGGATGAAATTGATTGAGAGCCCAAAATACCCTTATTTTCATGGAAAATTGGTTAAAGATATTTTGGAGGGAACATATATATTCAAATTTCAATTTGAATTTAAATTTAAATTATGGAATATTCTTGAAACCATATAATGGCATGTACACAGGGTTGGCTCATGCAGGCCTATGGCCTAGTTACGGCTTGCATGTTGTAGAGCCTTGGTGCATGCGTGAGTTAGGTGGTGGTTTGGGTGTGTGCAACTAATCGATGGTGTGGGGTGGGTTTTCTAAGAATTCAAGGGGGGTTTGTCATTTGTTTTCATTCTTTTTTTGGTTGTTTTTACTGGTAGTTGTTGTTTCAAGGTGTTTGGGTATAGGAGGGTTGAAGCAAGCTCTTTGTTCTTTGATCGTTGTTTTCTTCCTTTTTGATGATTTTGTTGCCTCTTTATCATTGTCTCCTTAGTGGTTTTGGTGGTGCTTGGAGGGGATTAGGGTCATTATTACATGATGTTCCATGCATCCATGGGCAAGTCTGATCTTGCCTCGTCTTCATCTAGACCTGTTTGAGCTTTTCAAATATGACTAACCCTAGTGAAGGATCATCAAGGAATGGTGCATTCAAATTGCAAAAGATGAGTGGATGTTTGGAAAGATTTCAAGACTACCCAATCTTGGTGATTTAATAAGAATCAGTGGCTAAGGATGTGGAATATTATAGCAACCATATGTTGATTTGCAATTTCACGAGGATGAGGATGTCACTTCCCTTTCTAGAGTCTTGGGTTCGCAAGACATGGAACCCTAAGGGGGATATAGGTATAATATTGGCAGCCAATAATTTCTTCATGGTGGATTTTCCTGTGTGGCTGATAGGAATAAGGCTTTTGAAGGTGGGTCTTACTTCTATAATCAAGCGAGACTCTTTATTAAACCATGGTATGTAGGATTCAACTCTACGAAGGAGCTTCACTCTAGTGTCCTCGTTTGGGTTCATCTCCCTTGTTTGTTGCTGGAGTGCTAGAGAAGTAGTATCTTACAAATGGTTCCTCTCTTGCTTGGAAATTCTATTGGTCCTTCTCAATAGAATTTGAATAAAAAGGTACCTTCTTTTGCTTAGGTGTGTGTTGAAATTGACTTGAATAATCTGTAGTCAAATTTTGTTGATATGAGCATTGGTTCATCTTCCTGGACCCAACAACTGGACTATGAGGCACTGCCCTTCTAGTGTCAATTGTGCCATGAATATAGACACCTTCAGCAAAAGTTCCCTCGGGTTGTCCATGCTTCTAGTTTGGGTAATGCTCCATCTCATCCTACCCCAAAGTTGGACAAAGGAAAGGCTCCCATGCAGGGAGTGGTTGCAAATAAGGAAGTTTTTGTTCCAGTTAAGCCTCGTAATCAAGGTAGAGGGAAAAAGAGAACTCTTGGGGATAGGTAGGAAGAGGAGACTTTCAATAGTTTGATTTCTTAAAGGATTTGGCTCAGCAAGAGGGTGTCCCATTTGACTTGAAGGTTGCAGATGTTCCTATAGTTGAGTTGCATCTTGGATCTCAACCAAATGTTATTTCCAACCTTGCTCAATTTGAGGATCAAGAGGATCCAATGGACACGGATTTTCCTCCATCTGCTCTTGTGAAGGGGGGATGTCGTGGCTTCAGAGGTTAATGAGAGTTTTATTGCCCTTGGTTCTAAACTCAGTGTTGAGATAGGTGTTGCTGACCTAGGTAAAAGTAAGTCATCTTCCTTCAGGAGACTAAGTTATCTATTGAAAGTATATTGAATTTGGGTTATAAGATTTGGAGTAGAGGTCAGTGTTACTATGTGGGAGTGCATGACAGCTCCAATGGAGTTGTTGGTTTATGGTATCCGTGTAGAGTTAGTCCAATTTGGTAGCTTTCCTACAGGTATTCTATTTCTCTGGTTGCTTCCAGTTTGGAATCGGGTGAGAGAGTTCTTCTATCTAACATATATATGCTCCCACGGATCTCTCTAGTAAGACCCAATTTTTCTCTCATGTTAGACATGTGTGCTCTCCGTATCCTTTTCTTTTATGGATTTTGGTGGGGGACTTCAATGTTATCTCCTCTCTTGAGGAGAAGAGGTGTGGAGTTGCTCGTTTTGATCCCTCCTCGGTTCTCCTTAGGGACAACATTGCTCTCCTAAATTTGGTTGACATCAAACCCTTTAATGGAATGTTTACCTAGAACAATGAGAGAAACAAGGAAGTTGTTATTTATGAAAGGCTAGATAGGTTCTTGGTGTCTAGCTTTTGGGTTGGTGATAGGTGGATGACTAGCTTTGAGATTTTGGATTGGCAAGGATTGGATCATTTGTCAATCAAACTCTTGGCATGCTTTTCTCATTATTTTAAAAGGAAATCCTTTAGATTTTATCTCATGTGGCTTTGGGATGTGTCACTTCATGATCTTGTTCCTATCTAGTGGAATTTTGGGAAGCCAACCCATGGAACTATAATGTACTCTTTCTCCAAGAGGCATGTCAAATATATGTTGAAATGTTGGAACAAACACCATTTTGGTAATGTCTTTTAGGTTAAAAAGGTAGCTCAAGCTCACTTGGATTCCATTACACAGCAGATTCAGGATCATGGTCTCACTGAGGATATTGATAAGCTGGAAGTAGTAGTTGTGAAGGATGTGGAGGAATGGGAGTTGCGAGAGGAATTTTTTTGGAAGAAAAAGTCCCACATTGATCAGCTTGAGGAAGGTGATAGGAACAATTCCTTTTTTCACAATTATGTTAAGGATAGAAGGCAAGAAAATGTCATCTCTTCTCTTGGGACCTCTAAGGGGGTTCAATTATCTTTCATTGATGATATTTTGAAAGAATTTTTCTGGTTCTTTTTTTTTTTTTTTCTGTGGATTCCCCTCCTACCAATGAGGATGAAGCTTTAATATTTTCTTGTATCCCACATTTGGTTACCAGCGAAATGAATGACTCTTTGCTCAAATCAATCTCTTTGAAGGAGCTGGAGAATATTGTGTTTTAGATGAAGAAGGAGAAAGATCTTGGGCTTGATGGGTTTCCTGCTAAGTTCCTTTCAGGTGTTTTGGGAGGTTATCAAGCTTGATCTTCTCAAGGTTGTCCATGAATCCCAATAGAATAAGCAAATTCTAAGAGCCATGAATGTCACTTTTCTTGCTCTTATCCCAAAAGGGTATGGAGCTAGTTCTTTAGATATTTTTAGACTAATTTCCCTATGCAATGTTGTGTATAAGATAATCACCAAGATGATTGTTAAACATCTAAATTCATGGTTAAACAAGATAATCTCTGAGGGTTAGGGAGGTTTTGTTGTTGGCAAGTAGATTCTTAATGGGGTTGTTATTGTGGCTAAAACTGTTTATTTTATGGCTTCCTCTAGAGAGAAGGCCATGTTTATTAAATTGGACATGGCCAAGGCTTACAATCATGTTAAATGGGCCCTCCTCTCCAAGATTCTGAAGGCTTTTAGGTTTGTCAACACCTGGATTGAGTGGGTTATGAGTTTTGTCACCTCTTCTTCTTTCTTTGTACTTGTCAATGGTGAGCCTTTTGAGCTTTTTGGAGCATCTAGGGGCCTCCAGCAAGGTGATCCTTTATCCCCCTAATTGTTTATTTTAATGGCTAAGGGATTAGGGAGATTTATTAAATCTTGTGTGGAGTTGGGTCACATCCATGGTTGGAGTTGCGGTAGTAATTTATCCCCTCAATCTTATCTTCACTTTGTGGATGACACTACTTTGATGGGTATGGTCAGAGTTGAAGAAGCTTTCAAATTGAGGAAGGTCCTAGAGAGTTATTTGGTTGTGTTGGGACAAAGTATCAATGAGGAGAAGTCCTTCATTTATTTCTTTAATTCTCCAAAGCTTATTTAGAGAAGAATTGTTGGAATTCTCAGACTTTAGATTGGCTCACTTCCTTTTGCCTATCTTGGTATCCCTCTTGTTGTTTGTTCATTGCTCATGATGTTTTGGTAGGATGTTATTGATAAAATTTGCAAAAAGGTTAGTCACTGGACTTGTCGGTGGTTATCCACTGCTGGGAGAGTTACTCTTTTGAAATCGGTGATCCAAGCTCTTCCTTTGTACAGGTGCTTTGTGTTGTTTGCTCCTTCCAGCTTTATCAAGGATTTTGAGATTCTCTCTTGTCATTTTCTCTGGTCTAGTAACCTTCTCTCAAGGAAGTAGAGCTTGGTTAAGTGGGATATTATTTGCAGGAAAAAGCAGGATGGTGGGTTTGGGTTGAGATGAGTTGACTTGAATGGACAAGCTTTGGTGGCTAAGTTGTCTTGGAGATGGTGTTCTCAACAATAGTAGATATGGGCTAAGACCCTCACTTCAAAATATCAAGGATGTGGAGAGTGATTGTGTGCTAAGACTCATGCTTGTGGGGAAGGGTTCAATGATTTTGGGTACTCTCAAAAGGGGTGCCAAGCTAGTCAAACAAGGGTTGTTCTAGATCTGCAACAATGGATTGGAAGCCATTTTTTGGTTTGACTCTTGGGATGGTCATCCTCCTATCATGTCAACTCACCCTCATTACAGACTTTATCTAGGAATTTTCTTGATGCTAGATGGAGTAGGGTGGCTGATTTTAAGACCCCTCAGGTTCTTGATTAGGCCATTGTGTACAGGTGGAAGGCCCCTCATGAGTGGCCTTTGGGGGATAAATGGAGGAGCACTAGGAGCTGACCAATATCCTAGCTAGAAGGGTTTGTAACTCTCTATTGGGGAGGGATGTTCTTACTTGGGGACATGATCTAAAAGGAAAATTATTTGTTGGTTTCCAGGTGTATGGGGATCCCTTGGTGGAAGTAGGTTTGGAATAAATTCTTATGGCCTAAGTGTAACTTCTTCTCTTGGTTGGTGGCTCATAACAGATGCCTCACCTAGGAGAATTTTTTGAAGCATGATTTTGAGGGATCTTTTGCGTGTCATGTGCTCCAGTGATGTAAAGAGCACTTCTCACCTTTTTTTTCAATGCCCCTTTGCTAGAATTATTTGGCACTTCTAGTGGGGATTCTAGAACCAGTCATGCAAACATGCCTCTTCTTTGGAGGACTTCTAGACTAGGTTGGGGAATTCTCTAGCTAAGAATTATTTCCTTCAGATTGCTTGGAGTATTGGCCCCGACTTACTTATTTGGCTTAACTGGTTGGAATGTAATCCCAAGATTTTTTTGGATAAAAAGCTTCTTATGCGTCAAATTTGGTTGAGATTCTTGGGCATGCTCAAGGAGACTCTAGTAGCAAAGTGTGATTTGTCTGTCCCCATGGATCATGGAGATTTGGGTGTGGTCTAGACTTTGTGGCTTCATGTTTGCAATAGAATCAGTCCCCTACCTAGATTGGGTCGATGCAGCAAAGTGGAGATCAAGAGACGTGGTCATTGGAAACCCCCTCCTCTTGGGGTGTTGAAAATTAACACGGATGGGTCTTCCAGAGGCAAACTTGGGCATGCGGGGGTTGGCGGTATCATCAGGGATTGTTCGGGGGTGGTTGAGTTCTTTTCAATGTACTGAGGGTAGCAAACTAACAACTACATGGAGGTTTTTTCTATTCTTCTGGCATTAAAACAGGTTTTTTCCCTTGGTTGGAGAAGGATCATTTGTGAATCAGATTCTCAGGTGGTGATTGATATATTGAATAAGAGTCAATTAGAGGATACAAATTATTAATTGGTTGTGGTGGTCAGGAAAATCATTTCCCTAGGTGAGGTTTTAGATTCTATCACCTTTTTCCATATCCCATGGGAATGGAATAAGGTGGTTGATAACTTGGCTAAATGGGTGTCTAAGCGTATGGGGATCTAAAATGTGGAGGATTGGAGAAGTCTTCCTAGGGATCTCTCCCAAGTTCTGGAAGATCTTGCTATGGAGGATATGAGATTTTTTTTGGTAGTTTCTTGATGGATTTGTTATCATAACCCAACAAAATGTCCCCCAAACAGTTGTAAATGTTGTCTTATATTGATCTTGTGGGTTGATGAAAATTTGATTATATCCAAAAAAATCCATCCATGAATGACAACAAAGCATGTCCTATAGTTGAATCCACTATCATGTTGATATTAGGGAGGGGAAAATCGTCTTTTAAAGAGGCTTTATTCAAGTCACGAAAATTCACACACATCCTAATACGATTGTTAGGTTTTGCAACTATGACAATGTTTGAGATCCAAGGAGAATAATCAATAGGTCAAATGAAACTTGTGTCAAGGAGTTTTTCAAGTTCTCCTCTAACAGGCAAGGCTATTTTAGGATTCATTTTTTTCATATATTTTTTCGAACAGACTTAGCATTATCAATAAGTACAATAATATGTGTGATAATATTTGGGTCTCTTCTTGGCATGTTTGAGTATTTCCAAGCAAAAAGTTTGGGAAAGTCATGAAGCAAGATTGTAGTGTCTTCTTATTCTTCATCATCGAGACACTTCCCTATCTTAATGACTTTGTCTTTATTATCGATGTCCATTGGTATATCAATTGTATCTCCCAAAGGAATCACATTTGACTTAGGAAATTCATGGTCATATTGGTCCATTCTTGTGTCTTTCTCATTACTTTCGCCTACCACATCTTTTTGTTTGGTAGTGATCATAGCACATGTAACCTTTTTCCTTGGAGGAGTAAGAGATGATTCATCATAAACTCCTAACATTTGTTTCAAGGTGTCATCACTTTCAAAATACTCCCATGATGGTGGGGAAGTTAGGTCAAGTAATTTAGGATGTTTGATAGTAAGATGGGTTCAGGGTTGCACGTGATAGTTTTGATGTTTAATGATGGTCTCTTGTTTGCTTTTGTTTTCTTAGAAAAAAGAATACCCTAAACCAGTCTTTGTCTCTTGTGTGTTAGGTTCTATAGGAACACAAATGCCTTGTTTGTTCTTTCCACATCCTTTACCACTGTATCCCAATTGTTTCACAAGTTCATAACCTCTTCCATAAAGTTTTTCCATTTCTTTTAGGTTTGGAGGCTATTGGTAATCTATTTCATCAAAATTAGTTGTGTAACTTGTAATTTCTTCCAAAGGAGATGAGATGAATACTTATGAAGTTTCCTCTAAATTCTAAGTGGATGCCACCAATGGTTGTTCTTTATTTTCATCCTCTTTTCTTGTGATTATATACTCACCCATAAAGGAAGGTGTGAATTCCAAGGATCCCCAATCATCACCAAATAATTTGGACACTGGTTCTTCTTCTTGTTTGTCGATCTCAAGAGGTTCTATGTTAGATGTTGGAATCAATGTGTTGAGAGGACTTGCCATGCCTTTTTCAAGTTGTAAGCAACTTTCAAGCTTGGGGTCTATTTCAACTTGGTAAACCTTGTTATAGACATATTTCATATTATGATGAAGGGTAGAAGGTACTATATGCATCTCATGAATCCAAGGTCTTCCCAATAGAGGATTGTATGAAAGGTCATGAGGCATAACATGAATGGGAGTTTGTAAGGTAGCCTTTCCAACCGTAATAGGTAAGGTAATTACACTGAGCAACTGCTTGTTGACATTGTCAAATCCTCTTATCGATAAGGAATCAGACTCGATTTTGGATTTGTCTGCACACAATCGATCTAAGAGTTTCACACTACACGTGTTAAGGGTTGAGCCATTATCAACAAGGGTCCTTTTGATACCTATTCGATTGAATTGGGCTATTATCATAAGGCATCATTTTTCTTTCTCAATTATAATGGAGGGAGCTCATGTTGATGGAAGGTAATGTCTACATTCACTATATTCATTCCTTGGATTAGAGCTACCACATCATTTGTATTTGTACCAAGAGGAACCACTATTTGTTGCAATGTTGTTTGAAGCATAGTGTGATAGTTTGGTGAATTCTGAATGAGATCCCAAAGGGATATTTTTCTAGGAGTATTCTTAATTTTTTCAACGAGGTCATACTCCTTTCCACTATGCGGAGGAAAACAAGAGCACTAGGAAATATGGGATTGGGAAAAGGTAAGGGTGTTGGGGTGGGTTGTTATGGTTGCAGATTGTTTCTAGTGTTGTATTTATGTGCAACATAATGTTTAGGTGGGTAAAGGGTAAAATCAGGTGTAGGTGAAGGTTGGGACTTATGTGAGGGTGGATAAAGGATGAGTTGAGGTTTAATTACATTGACATATTTTGTTTTAGTTTTCTCACAACAAACCTTAGTGGATGGATTTTCCGAGATGAAGTCCTAAAGGGCTTCATCTAACATGTCAAAGTCATCACAACTATAAGGTTTAATATGTAGGTTATCATCGGGTGGTTTTGGATTTTCATGACAAACATTAGTGGATGAAATTAGTGAGAGGAAGCCCTGTAGAGCTTCATCTAACTTATCCAAGTCATCACTACTAAAAGGTTTGGATGATATAGTTTTTCTAAATTGAAGCATTGTTGTTATTGTTTCATTTGATGTTTTTAGTTGTTTATTTTTGTTTTCTGATGAATCTGATCTAAATGAACTAGGAACTAATGTTGAAAATGAAAATTGCAAAAAAATAATGCTATCCATAATTGTTATGAAATTAAATGATGCTAAATCTAAAGATTTCAATGTAATAGAAAATAATTGAATTGAAACAGAAAAGTAACTGAGAAGAGACAAAAGCTTAAAAACTGGAAACATAATTATGAAAATAGTAATGCAAAATGTGTGTTGGGACTAAGTTGCCCAAGATGGTGAATTAGTCTTAGTAGGGGATTTTTTAAAAAAATTTATGAGTTTTTTGGTTGATTCTTAGGTGTTCTATGTTGCAGCTGATGCAAAGTGCAAATGCAGAATTTTACTATTTTTCAATGAAATGAAGTGCAATAATGCAAGCTAAATGAGTTTTTCACTAATGCAAATTTTAAAACCCTAGAATGCACTTTAAACAATGCAATGCAAGATAATTATAGGATGTAAATGTTATCCAAATTAGAAATATGATGCTTATAAAGTCGGGTTCACCAAAATGTGAACATGGGAAAGGGAGTCACAACTTCTCTTATCCACACCTAAAAGGGGAATGAAGGAAGAGGAATATGATTTCGTAATGTTCACACTCAAGAACAAGTCCTTGAGATTCCAATGCAAAAGAGATTGAAATCTGTCAAGGGAGATTTTTCCTAAGGCTGGAAATTGATAAACAAGATAAACTATGGATGCAAAACTAAGAAAATGCAAAGTGTTTGAAAACACATTGTGATATGCAAAAGGATAGATTGAATGCAATATAAAATAAGATAAAGAAGCCAAATAGAAAGAGTGCACCTGGAAACTAATAGAGGACTGAGTGAAGATTGTAGATGTCTCTAAAATTCTGGAAAATCTGACTTTCTAGCTAACTAGGACACATACGCCAAGTTGGGCAACTTAGTCCCAACTAAGGGTTTCTACCCAGAAAGCAATTTTAGGGAAATGGGTATTGGAATTTGCAAACTAATTTGGAAAATACCTCTGGTGGGACTCATATGCCACTGATCGTGACTTAGTCCACTTTTAGATTTTAGAAAATTCGAAAATGCAATCTATAGCTCTTGATCTCTACTTTGTTCTCTAACTGAAATCTAGATTCGATTCTACAAAAAAACCTACAAAACAGAATATAATTTGGTTTCTAATGGGGGGTTTTCCTCATTCAAACCCCTAGTTGGTATTTAAACCTTGAAAGAGATAATGAAATATGCAGCAAAACCCTAGCCCTAAGTGCATCTAAGACTAGGAAATCTGAAGCAAGATGCAACCCTATTCTAACATGCAAGAATAAGATGCATAAATGAAACTAGAATGATGTAAGACTCATTCTAAGAGACCCTAAATCGCATTAGAAATGAATCTTAATAACATGCAAACCTTCCTTAGGCTAAAAATAGAGAGAAAATGGAAGATGGAATCACTTAGAAAATAAGTTCTTAGGCTTGGCTTGATGGCTAGTTGCATCTCCCTAACCTAGAATTCTTCACGATTCTCCATAGGCATCCATGATCAACCCTTGAAAATGCAATACCTTGGACAAAAAGTGAGCTTGAAGATCTGCAAAAACCCTTGAATTTTGTCCTAAAGCTTCAAATTTGTTGTAGATAGACTTATGAATCTTCTTGTGAAAGATATTCAACACTTGACTCTTGAATTTGTTTGTTAAAATGACTAGATGTTATGAAAAATGAACTAAAAACTTATATTTATAGGCATCAATACCTAATTAATCATTATTTAGACCTCACAGGACAACATCCATTAGAAATTTGAATTAGGTTGATGATTTTCCCACTCAAAATTGAAAAATCCCCCAAAAGGGACTAAGTCGCCACCCTGGGCGACTTAGTCCCACTAGAGGGGACTCATTCGCCCAAGTTGGCGAATGGGTCCCACTTAAGGTTTTTAATGTGATTTTTCTGGATTGAATGTTATTTGTCAGAATTTATATGATTTTTAAGTGGAATAAGCCTCAAGGTCCAAAATAATGAGTCCTAGGGGCCTATAAATGTTGATTTAAAGGATGATTAATGCAAGGGTACCCAAAATAGGTCCAAATTAGACCAAGGATTGTACTATCTCCAAGAAGGGAGTACAATTTCAATGTCCACAGTTTCAAAATATTTTGTAGGTCATAATTGATATGAAATCTAGTTAACATGTTTGGCAATGATCAAAACACGATTTTACGTGAACGTTTGTGTTTCTATGATTACTATATTTGCTTCTATTTATTTTGTTAAATATGAGATCAATGATAGGTTTATTATGGATGAAAATTTATTGAGGATGAATGATGGGAAATGAGATGGATCAATGATTGTTTTCTTTTTGGAAAAAAAATGAATGTTTTTGAATTTTCAAAATGTTTTGAGGCTGTTTTTGGAATTTTGACATTTTTTAATTTTATTTTTGGTATTTTTAACTTATCTAGATGTTTTTGGGGTTTTTAACATTATCTAGATGTTTTTGGAGATTTTGAAAGACTTTATCTAGATGATTTTGGGATTTTGAAGATTTTTGGAGGTTTTTTGAGATTTTTTAACATGATGATAATGAATAGATATGGACATGTACCGATATCAATGATCTTTTGGGATCCTCTTGATAACCAAGCTAAAATCGATTGATCTGATTGATTGATTGTTGATAATGATAACATTGTTGAGGATACACAACAATGCAAGGATAGTGTTTGTCGAGATAACAACATGAGGATTGGGAAGAATACATCCCAAGATGATGATGGATTGATTAGATAAGATGGATCAAGATTCATAGCCAGACTAGGAATAAGATTTGTTGATTTTTTTTATATGATGTCAAAACATCAACACGATGCAATTAATATGGATCATTTGGATTGAATTTTGATGGTACCTAGATCATGACATGAGCTAGAAGAAATGTCTATTATGATTCATTTTGAATCAAGATGTAAGTATTTTTCCCTAGTGTCTAGTAATGTATGAAATGCTATGAATGGATACATGGATCAATATGATGTAGATGGATATAAAATGGATGCCAAGGACTATCTTGTGATAGGATGTCATGTTAGGATAGAGGATAATCATTTGGATAGTGGCATATTTATTGGACAATGTTGGATGTAAGAAATCGTATAACATGAGATATGATATGCTCAATGGAGATGACCCTGTCAAAATTTTTCCAAAAACAAGTTCGAAACTATATACCCCTAGTCTTTGTCAAGATCAAGATAGACATGGAAGATGGATGAAAATGGATTGGATGGATTATGGATTTATTAGGGATGAGATGGATAAGAGGCTAGATTTATTATGAATTAGATAAAATGATTCCACCTACAATGACACACATAGATGCTCAATTCTACACATAACACGTGTTTACTAGGTTTTCATCAAGGTACCTGCCCAAAGCGCCATTGCAGTGGTTTTCACCAAAGGATGATTTTTCTCTTTACTATTTTTTTTACATTTTATAATTTTTGAATGATTGGAATTATGTCGAACCACCTGTTAATGTAGATACTATTGTCATGATATGCCAATGATGTCTTGATTGGAGGAGTTGCTTTTCCAAGATACAGGTGTTTGTATATAACCCCTAAATGTTCATGTCTTTGTCAATACTAGAATTAACCTTATCTAGATGAACACATCATGATAGAGTGCCCTTAGAGTCCTTATGATATTTTGTTGTTGTTAGGGCATGGTTAATGCAAGAGTTGTATATTCTTGGTTTTAAGTTGAATGAAGGATCTCAATGATGGATATAAGAGAAAGGTAGATCAGTCAATAGTTTGGATAACGAATCTTTGATTCTCCAAACATGCGATGATGAGCAACAAAAGGTGGATATGGAATATGATTGGATTTAGGACCAACTTTTTCATATATTTTGTATGTCTTTATTGAAGCTTTTTTTGCATTGATGGGCATCTTTAATGGATGGAAGTCCCTTTTTAATTTTTCCCCATATTTTCTTTGACTACTGGAGTTTGATAAGGATTGTTTGCATTATTTTTTTTTGGGATCTATTTTAACTTCATGTGTCCATTTTGATTTCTCGATTCATTAGCTTCGATGACATTTTCTTTTCCATTGTAAGTATTTTTTTCTTATCGTTGGTCCCAATTAGTGGGTGGAAAGATGCGAGGATGACAATTCATGACATGGATGGTTGAAGTGTTGGCAGTAGTTTCATTATAAGGACTCTTCACGACTCCCATCTTGATGTTTGCATTAGATAAAGTTGTCCCCAATATCACAAAGGTATCACTGACATGATTAGATTCCTTGATCGTTGAATAACTTATACGTTGATGCTCAAGATTTTCTACAATCTATACTGGCTCTAGGATGCCTTGTATGTAGGCCTAATCCTTTGCCTTGATAATGCATTTGTTGAAAAAAATTATTTTCAAATGAATATGATTTATCTTGGAAATAAGGTGGTAATCTTTCTTTGCTCTACTAGGAACCTTCAAAGGTAGTAATTTCTTCATTTATAAAAGGGATTGCTTTGAAAAAGGTAAGTGATCTAAGTTTTTAAGCCTTAGGTACTTGAATACGTTGGATAACTTCTTAATCAATGTCTTTGATATGAGTTTGGGATGCATTAGATTTTGATTGTTCTTCATAATATGTTGATGTTTCAAAGTCGATGTAGAAACCTTCTTCATGATCATTTTCTGAGATGTCACCATGAAGTCCTATGAATTATGCTATTGCTTGATCATTTGCAAAGATGTCAAGAGTAGGAGACTCTTGTTTTGAAGGAAGGCCATCTACGTGTCCAGTGGAAGCAAGTATCTCATGGGAAGATGCAGGAGTGATTGGTGCATGTATATGATCTTATTTTTTGAATTCTTGTATGGATTGGAAAATACTCATTAGATCATTATATTATTTTAGGGATATGGATCCTTGATATTGACTTATTTTAGAGTTATCTTTATTAAAAGATTGGAAAATACTCATTAGATCATTGTAGTATTTTGGAGACATAGATCCTTTATTTTGAATTATTTAGGAGTTATCTTCAATATGATTTAGATTATGTTCTTGACATGGATCAAGTTCAAATACTAGGAAATTTGTAAAGGACCTATAGATACCTTCAACATGTGGGTATGTGGGTGATAGCTCTGACTTGGATTTTTTTGCATTAGGCATGAGGCGACTGGATGCATGATAGTGTTGTATTAAGGATTTATTGATCATAAAATAGATTTCAATTAAGTGATTGACTAATTTGACACATATATATTAGGGATAGTCTTTGGAAGGAATCTAGAAATGTGTCATTGTTTATGATTGGGGATTGTGAAAAGCTTAAGGATGGTGGATTGGAATTAGAGATGGAATCCTTTTGTGGGAAATCTTCTTCAATATGTACCACCATGAGGTTAAATAATGCTAATATGTCTTGAAATGGATCATTTCTAGACATGAGTGAATGATCTTGATCATGCTTGTGAAAATATTCTATGTCGACATTCTCATTATATGAGGTATAATCATTATCAATATTATTATTTGTGGATAGATATTGAAGGTTATTCTCAACATTGATTGCACCTTGATCAATAAGGTTTTGTATGAGGTTCTTAAGTCTTATGAAGTTTGACGTTTTATGACATTTTGTTCTATGGTATTCAAAATAAACATTATCATCATACAATGAGGGTTTGAATTGAAGTTTAAAATAACCTTGTGACTTTGGAAGATTGATGAAATTGGATTGGACTAGCTTGTTTAACACAAACTCAATTGGCTCCCCTAAAAGAGTACTCACTTTTGATGGTGTTGTTGGATTGTGATGTTCTTGTTAAAGGATCCATATTTTGATTATTTGGTTGATATATTTGTGAGGTTTGATATTGGTTAAAATCTAACATGAGACAAAGCATTCTAAACTCTTGATTAGGGACATCCATAGTTGTTACGTCATCAAGGTTAGTAGGATGTGATGTCCCCATGAAAGGATACAATGGAATTGAATTCAAATAGTAGATTGATATTAACATGTTTTATTGATGAGTGAGAAAGAATTGTATGTTATTTTGGATGTTTAGGATGACTACAATGTTGGTATGTGGTGATTGATCATGCAAATACTATACACTCTTTACGTATCCTTGCTAGGGTTTGAGGGTGCAGCCCCTAGAACTTTTTTCTTCCCCTTTTTTCGTTAACAAATGAAAAATGACTTTGTAAAACCCAAATTCTAGAAGCTTCCAAAAAGATTTTTATAAGCAGTTGGGATGTAAGTTGTGGTATGACATTCATGAGATTGTAATATGTTTTGCACTAGATAATAAAATCATTGGATGGTTGAGTTTTTGTGGATGTAGCCCATATTGGGTGAACAATGTTAAAATTTTGTGTTGATCTCTTTTGTGTTATTTTTCATTGTTATTTATGGGTTATTTAATTTGCATATAATTATTAATGTTTATTGCTCCAATAGGCCTGAACCCTAACAACTGGTATTAGAGTTGTGTGTATTTCGGCTGATTGGTAGGAAACCTCTAGATTTGATTGGGAGCAATGGAAGAAGGAAAATTCAAGGTTGAGAAGTTCAATGACCAAAATTATCAATTATGGAAGATGTAGATGGAAGATTATTTGTATCAAAAGGAACTATGGTAGCCATTACAAGGAAAAGCAAAGAAAGATGCTATGATGTCCAATGAAGAATGGGAGATTTTGGATAAGAAGGCATTGGGAACCATTTGGTTGTGCCTGGCACCATCTGTGGCGTTTAATATAACAGAAGCAAAGACAACAGAGGATCTGATGGAAGCTTTGGCTAAATTGTACGAAAAACCCTCAGCCTCAAATAAGGTATTTCTCATGAAGTGTTTGTTTAATTTGAAAATGATTGAAGGTGGATTTGTGACAAATCAAATTTAAATGAGTTTAATACAATTACTAGTCAGTTAACCTTTGTAAAACTGAATTTTGATGAAGAGGTGAGGGCTAAATATATACATTATACATTATTAAATATAAACATAATTTAACTTTTTAGATATATTACTAATTAAATATATTAGAAGTTTAATATTTATCTATATTTATTTTTAAAATATATTATATTTTTTGAAAAATATATTGAATTTATATTTACTATCACATATTATATGAAATAAATATAATGCATATTATTAAATATAAATATTATATGCATATGCTCCCTTTTTCTCTCACCCTATCTCTATCTCTCTACCTCTACCCCCTCTACTACTTTTCTCTATCACCTCATGTATCTCACTCTTTCTATCTCTATTTCTCCCTCTCCCTCTTTCTCTCTCCTCCCATCACTCCCTCTCTATATGTTTATCTTTCTCAAACTGCTTCTATATTTCCCAAGTTATATCTATATCTATCCCTATCTCTCCCTCTCTCCTTATCACTCGCTCTTTCTATTTCTCTTTACTTCTCTTTCCTCTCTCTATATCTCTCCCCCCTCTCCCTCCCTCTCTACCTATTTATAAATATATATCTCCCTCTCTATATCTCTCCATACCTCTCTTTCACTCGTATACATACACTCCCTCTTTCTCCTTCCCTACCTCTATCTCTATCTCTCTATCTTTTTGCCTATCTATACCTCTATTACTTACCTTTATCACCTTCTTTCTCTCTCACTCTTTCCCCCTCTATCTCTATCTTCCTATCTCTCCCTCCCCCTTTCTATCTATATCTCATTATGTAGATACCTCTATATCTTTCTCTCTCTCACTCACTCCTCTCTCTCTCTCTCTCTTTCTATCTATATCTCTCTATGTATCTATCTCCCTATCTCTCTCCCTATACATCTATATAATTTTCCTCTCTCTCCTCCTCTCTATATTATTCGCTCGATCTTCCCCTCCATATCTTCTACTCTATATCTTTATCTTTATTTCTCACTCGATCTCCCTCTCACTCATCTCTCTATCTATTTCTATCCATATCCTTCTCTACGTATATCTCCCTATCTATCTATCTATCTCCCTATATATTTATCTCTTTTCCTATCACTCTCTATCTCTCTCTATCACTCTTTATCTATATCTCCCCTCTCCCTCTCCCTCTCCCCCCCTCTTCTTCTCTCTCCCTCTCTACATATATCTCCCTCTTCCCCATATTCTCTCTCTCACTCTACCTATCTCTCTCCCTTTCCCTATCTTTCTCCCTCCCTATCCCCTGTATATCTTTATATATCAATCTCTCCCTCCCTTTATCTTCCCATATATCTCAATATCTATTTCTTTCTCTTCCCATTTATCTATCTCTCCCTTTCTCTCTCTCTCTCTATCTCCCCTATT
>VDFB02075321.1:235164038-235186988 GCA_007258455.2 Sequoia sempervirens | reverse complement strand
TACCCAATCTTGGTGATTTAATAAGAATCAGTGGCTAAGGATGTGGATTATTATAGCAACCATATGTTGATTTGAAATTTCATGAGGATGAGGATGTCACTTCCCTTTCTAGAGTCTTGGGTTCGCAAGACATGGAACCCTAAGGGGGATATAGATATAATATTGGCAGCCATTAATTTCTTCATGGTGGATTCTCCTTTGTGGCTGATAGGAATAAGGCTTTTGAAGGTGGGTCTTACTTCTATAGTCAAGTGAGACTCATTATTAAACCATGGTATGTAGGATTCAACTCTACAAAGGAGCTTCACTCTAGTGTCCTAGTTTGGGTTCATCTCCCTTGTTTGTTGCTGGAGTGCTAGAGAAGTAATATCTTACAAATGGTTCCTCTCTTGCTTGGAAATTCTATTGGTCCTTGTCAATAGAATTTGAATAAAAAGGTACTTTCTTTTGCTTAGGTGTGTGTTGAAATTGAATTGAATAATCTGTAGTCAAATTTTGTTGATATGAGCATTGGTTCATCTTTCTGGACCCAACAACTAGACTATGAGGCACTACCTTTCTAGTGTCAGTTGTGCCATGAATATAGACACCTTCAGCAAAAGTTCCCTCGGGTTGTCCATGCTTCTAGTTTGGGTAATGCTCCTTCTCATCCTACCCCAAAGTTGGACAAAGGAAAGGCTCCCATGCAAGGAGTGGTTGCAAATAAGGAAGTTTTTGTTCCAGTTAAGCCTCGTAATCAAGGTAGAGGGAAAAAGAGAACTCTTGGGGATAGGTAGGAAGAGGAGACTTTCAATAGTTTGATTCCTTAAAGGATTTGGCTCAGCAAGAGGTTGTCCCATTTGACTTGAAGGTTGTATATGTTCCTATAGTTGAGTTGCATCTTGGATCTCAACCAAATGTTATTTCCAACCTTGCTCAATTTGAGGATCAAGAGGATCCAATGGACACATATTTTCCTCCATTTTCTCTTGTCAAGGGGGGATGTCGTGGCTTCAGAGGTTAATGAGAGTTTTATTGCCCTTGGTTCTAAACTCAGTGTTGAGATAGGTGTTGCTGACCTAGGTAAAAGTAAGTCATCTTCCTTCAGGAGACTAAGTTATCTATTGAAAGTATATTGAATTTGGGTTATAAGATTTGGAGTAGAGGTCAGTGTTACTATGTGGGAGTGCATGACAGCTCCAATGGAGTTGTTGGTTTATGGTATCCGTGTAGAGTTAGTCCAATTTGGTAGCTTTCCTACAGGTATTCTATTTCTCTGGTTGCTTCCAGTTTGGAATCGGGTGAGAGAGTTCTTCTATCTAACATATATATGCTCCCACGGATCTCTCTAGTAAGACCCAATTTTTCTCTCATGTTAGACATGTGTGCTCTCCGTATCCTTTTCTTTTATGGATTTTGGTGGGGGACTTCAATGTTATCTCCTCTCTTGAGGAGAAGAGGTGTGGAGTTGCTCGTTTTGATCCCTCCTCGGTTCTCCTTAGGGACAACATTGCTCTCCTAAATTTGGTTGACATCAAACCCTTTAATGGAATGTTTACCTAGAACAATGAGAGAAACAAGGAAGTTGTTATTTATGAAAGGCTAGATAGGTTCTTGGTGTCTAGCTTTTGGGTTGGTGATAGGTGGATGACTAGCTTTGAGATTTTGGATTGGCAAGGATTGGATCATTTGTCAATCAAACTCTTGGCATGCTTTTCTCATTATTTTAAAAGGAAATCCTTTAGATTTTATCTCATGTGGCTTTGGGATGTGTCACTTCATGATCTTGTTCCTATCTAGTGGAATTTTGGGAAGCCAACCCATGGAACTATAATGTACTCTTTCTCCAAGAGGCATGTCAAATATATGTTGAAATGTTGGAACAAACACCATTTTGGTAATGTCTTTTAGGTTAAAAAGGTAGCTCAAGCTCACTTGGATTCCATTACACAGCAGATTCAGGATCATGGTCTCACTGAGGATATTGATAAGCTGGAAGTAGTAGTTGTGAAGGATGTGGAGGAATGGGAGTTGCGAGAGGAATTTTTTTGGAAGAAAAAGTCCCACATTGATCAGCTTGAGGAAGGTGATAGGAACAATTCCTTTTTTCACAATTATGTTAAGGATAGAAGGCAAGAAAATGTCATCTCTTCTCTTGGGACCTCTAAGGGGGTTCAATTATCTTTCATTGATGATATTTTGAAAGAATTTTTCTGGTTCTTTTTTTTTTTCTTCTGTGGATTCCCCTCCTACCAATGAGGATGAAGCTTTAATATTTTCTTGTATCCCACATTTGGTTACCAGCGAAATGAATGACTCTTTGCTCAAATCAATCTCTTTGAAGGAGCTGGAGAATATTGTGTTTTAGATGAAGAAGGAGAAAGATCTTGGGCTTGATGGGTTTCCTGCTAAGTTCCTTTCAGGTGTTTTGGGAGGTTATCAAGCTTGATCTTCTCAAGGTTGTCCATGAATCCCAATAGAATAAGCAAATTCTAAGAGCCATGAATGTCACTTTTCTTGCTCTTATCCCAAAAGGGTATGGAGCTAGTTCTTTAGATATTTTTAGACTAATTTCCCTATGCAATGTTGTGTATAAGATAATCACCAAGATGATTGTTAAACATCTAAATTCATGGTTAAACAAGATAATCTCTGAGGGTTAGGGAGGTTTTGTTGTTGGCAAGTAGATTCTTAATGGGGTTGTTATTGTGGCTAAAACTGTTTATTTTATGGCTTCCTCTAGAGAGAAGGCCATGTTTATTAAATTGGACATGGCCAAGGCTTACAATCATGTTAAATGGGCCCTCCTCTCCAAGATTCTGAAGGCTTTTGGGTTTGTCAACACCTGGATTGAGTGGGTTATGAGTTTTGTCACCTCTTCTTCTTTCTTTGTACTTGTCAATGGTGAGCCTTTTGAGCTTTTTGGAGCATCTAGGGGCCTCCACAAGGTGATCCTTTATCCCCCTAATTGTTTATTTTAATGGCTAAGGGATTAGGGAGATTTATTAAATCTTGTGTGGAGTTGGGTCACATCCATGGTTGGAGTTGCGGTAGTAATTTATCCCCTCAATATCATCTTCACTTTGTGGATGACACTACTTTGATGGGTATGGTCAGAGTTGAAGAAGCTTTCAAATTGAGGAAGGTCCTAGAGAGTTATGTGGTTGTGTTGGGACAAAGTATCAATGAGGAGAAGTCCTTTATTTATTTCTTTAATACTCCAAAGCTTATTTAGAGAAGAATTGTTGGAATTCTCAGACTTCAGATTGGCTCACTTCCTTTTGCCTATCTTGGTATCCCTCTTGTTGTTTGTTCATTTCTCATGATTTTTTGGTCGGATGTTATTGATAAAATTTGCAAAAAGGTTAGTCACTGGACTTGTCGGTGGTTATCCACTGCTGGGAGAGTTACTCTTTTGAAATCAGTCATCCAAGCTCTTCCTTTGTACAGGTGCTTTGTGTTGTTTGCTCCTTCCAACTTTATCAAGGATTTTGAGATTCTCTCTTGTCATTTTCTTTGGTCTAGTAACCTTCTCTCAAGGAAGTAGAGCTTGGTTAAGTGGGATACTATTTGTAGGAAAAAGCGAGATGGTGGGTTTGGGTTGAGATGAGTTGACCTGAATGGACAAGCTTTGGTGGCTAATTTGTCTTGGAGATGGTGTTCTCAACAATAGTAGATATGGGCTAAGATCCTCACTTCAAAATATCAAGGATGTGGAGAGTGATTGTGTGCTAAGACTCATGCTTGTGGGGAAGGGTTCAATGATTTTGGGTACTCTCAAAAGGGGTGCCAAGTTGGTCAAACAAGGGTTGTTCTAGATCTGCAACAATGGATTGGAAGCCATTTTTTGGTTTGACTCTTGGGATGGTCATCCTCCTATCATGTCAACTCACCCTCATTGCAGAATTTATCTAGGAATTTTCTTGATGCTAGATGGAGTAGGGTGGCTGATTTTAAGACCCCTCAGGTTCTTGATTAGGCCATTGTGTACAGGTGGAAGGCCCCTCATGAGTGGCCTTTGGGGGATCAATGGAGGAGCACTAGGAGCTGACCAATATCCTAGCTAGAAGGGTTTGTAACTCTCTTTTGGGGAGGGATGTTCTTACTTGGGGACATGATCTAAAAGGAAAATTATTTGTTGGTTTCTAGGTGTATGGGGATCCCTTGGTGGAAGTAGGTTTGGAATAAATTCTTATGGCCTAAGTGTAACTTCTTCTCTTGGTTGGTGGCTCATAACAGATGCCTCACCTAGGAGAATTTTTTGAAGCATGATTTTGAGGGATCTTTTGCATGTCATGTGCTCCAGTGATGTAAAGAGCACTTCTCACCTTTTTTTTCAATGCCCCTTTGCTAGAATTATTTGGCACTTCTAGTGGGGATTCTAGAACCAGTCATGCAAACATGCATCTTCTTTGGAGGACTTCTAGACTAGGTTGGGGAATTCTCTAGCTAAGAATTATTTCCTTCAAATTGCTTGGAGTATTGGCCCCGACTTACTTATTTGGCTTATCTGGTTGGAATGTAATCCCAAGATTTTTTTTAATAAAAAGCTTCTTATGCATCAAATTTGGTTGAGATTCTTGGGTGTGCTCAAGGAGACTCTACTAGCTCAATGTGATTTATCTGTCCCCATGGATCATGGAGATTTGGGTGTGGTCTAGAATTTTTGGCTTCATGTTTGCAATAGAATAAGTCCCCTACCTAGATTGGGTCGATGTAGCAAAGTGGAGATTGAGAGATGTGGTCATTGGAAACCCCCTCCTCTTGGGGTGTTGAAAATTAACATAGATGGGTCTTCTAGAGGCAAACTTGGGCATGCGGGGGTTGGCAGTATCATCAGAGATTGTTCGAGGGTGGTTGAGTTCTTTTCAATGTACTGAGGGTAGCAAACTAACAGCTACATGGAGGTTTTGTCTATTCTTCTGGCATTAAAACGGGCTTTTTCCCTTGGTTGGAGAAGGATTATTTGTGAATCAGATTCTCAGGTGGTGATTGATATATTGAATAAGAGTCAATTAGAGGATACAAATTAGTAGTTGGTTGTGGTGGTCAGGAAAATCATTTCCCTAGGTGAGGTTTTAGATTCTATCACCTTTTTCTATATCCCACGGGAATGGAATAAGGTGGTTGATAACTTGGCTAAATGGGTGTCTAAGCGTATGGGGATCTAAAATGTGGAGGATTGGAGAAGTCTTCCTGGGGATCTCTCCCAAGTTCTGGAAGATCTTGCTATGGAGGATATGAGATTTTTTTTGGGAGTTTCTTGATGGATTTGTTATCATAACCCAACAAAATGTCCCCCAAACAGTTGTAAATGTTGTCTTATATTGATCTTGTGGGTTGATGAAAATTTGATTATATCCAAAAAAATCCATCCATGAATGACAACAAAGCATTTCCTGTAGTTGAATCCACTATCATGTTGATATTAGGGAGGGGAAAATCATCTTTTAAAGAGGCTTTATTCAAGTCACGAAAATTCACACACATCCTAATACGATTGTTAGGTTTTGCAACTATGACAATGTTTGAGATCCAAGGAGAATAATCAATAGGTCAAATGAAACTTGTGTCAAGGAGTTTTTCAAGTTCTCCTCTAACAGGCAAGGCTATTTTAGGATTCATTTTTTCATATCTTTTTTCGAACAGACTTAGCATTATCAATAAGTACAATAATATGTGTGATAATCTTTGGGTCTCTTCTTGGCATGTTTGAGTATTTCCAAGCAAAAAGTTTGGGAAAGTCATGAAGCAAGATTGTAGTGTCTTCTTATTCTTCATCATCAAGACACTTCCCTATCTTAATGACTTTGTCTTTATTATCGATGTCCATTGGTATATCAATTGTATCGCCCAAAGGAAGCACGTTTGACTTAGGAAATTCATGGTCATATTGGTTCATTCTTGTGTGTTGCTCATTACTTTCACCTACCACATCTTTTTGTTTGGTAGTGATCATAGCACATGTAACCTTTTTCCTTGGAGGAGTAAGAGATGATTCATCATAAACTCCTAACATTTGTTTCAGGGTGTCATCACTTTCAAAATACTCCCATGATGGTGGGGAAGTCAGGTCCAGTAATTTAGGAAGTTTGATAGTAAGATGGGTTCAGGGTTGCACGTGATAGTGTTAATGTGTAATGATGGTCTCTTGTTTGCTTTTGTTTTCTTAGAAAAAAGAATACCCTAAACTAGTCTCTGTCTCTTGCGTGTTAGGTTCTATAGGAACACAAATGCCTTGTTCATTCTTTCCACATCCTTTACCACTATATCCCAATTGTTTCACAAGTTCATAACCTCTTCCATAAAGTTGTTCCATTTCTTTCAGGTTTGGAGGCTATTGGTAATCTATTTTATCAAAATTAGTTGTGTAACTTGTAATTTCTTCCAAAGGAGACAAGATGAATACTTATGAAGTTTCCTCTAAATTCTAAGTGGATGCCACCAATGGCTGTTCTTTCTTTTCATCCTCTTTTCTTGTGATTATATACTCACCCATAAAGGAAGGTGTGAATTCCAAGGATCCCCAATCATCACCAAATAATTTGGACACTGGTTATTCTTCTTGTTTGTTGATCTCAAGAGGTTCTATGTTAGATGTTGGAATCAATGTGTTGAGAGGACTTGCCATGCCTTTTTCAAGTTGTAAGCAACTGTCAAGCTTGGGGTCTATTTCAACTTGGTAAACCTTGTTATAGACATATTCATATTATGATGAAGGGTAGAAGGTACTACATGTATCTCATGAATCCAAGGTCTTCCCAATAGAGGATTGTATGAAAGGTCATGAGGTAGAACATGAATGGGAGTTTGTAAGGTAGCCTTTCCAATCGTAATAGGTAAGGTAATTACATTGAGCAACTACTTGTTGACATTGTCAAATCCTCTTATCGATAAGGAATCAGACTCGATTTTGGATTTGTCTGCACACAATCGATCTAAGAGTTTCACACTACACATTTTAAGGGTTGAGCCATTATCAACAAGGGTCCTTTTGATACCTATTCAATTGAATTGGGCTATTATCATAAGGCATCATTTTTCTTTCTCAATTCCAATGGAGGGAGCTCATGTTGATGGAAGGTGATGTCTACATTCAATTCCTTGGATTAGAGCTACCACATCATTTGTATTTGTACCAAGAGGAACCACTATTTGTTGCAATGTTGTTTGAAGCATAGTGTGATAGTTTGGTGAATTCTGAATGAGATCCTAAAGGGATATTTTTCTAGGAGTATTCTTAATTTTTTCAATGAGGTCATACTCCTTTCCACTATGCGGAGGAAAACAAGGAGCACTAGGAAATATGGGATTGGGCAAAGGTAAGGGTGTTGGGGTGGGTTGTTATGGTTGTAGATTGTTTCTAGTGTTGTATTTATGTGCAGCATAATGTTTAGGTGGGTAAAGGGTAAAATCGGGTGTAGGTGAAGGTTGGAACTTATGTGAGGGTGGATAAAGGATGAGTTGAGGTTTAATTACATTGACATATTTTGTTTTAGGTTTCTCACAACAAACCTTAGTGGATGGATTTTCTGAGATGAAGTCCTAAAGGGCTACATCTAACATGTCAAAGTCATCACGACTATAAGGTTTAAGATGTAGGTTATCATCGGGTGGTTTTGGATTTTCATGACAAATGTTAGTGGATGAAATTAGTGAAAGGAAGCCCTGTAGAGCTTCATCTAACTTATCCAAGTGATCACTACTAAAAGGTTTGGATGATATAGTTTTTCTAAATTGAAGCATTGTTGTTATTGTTTCATTTGATGTTTTTAGTTGTTTGTTTTCGTTTTCTAATGAATCTGATCTAAATGAACTAGGAACTAATGTTGAAAATGAAAATTGCAAAAAAATAATGCTATCCATAATTGTTATGAAATTAAATGATGCTAAATCTAATGATTTCAATGTAATAGAAAATAATTGAACTGAAACAGAAAAGTAACTGAGAAGAGACAAAAGCTTAAAAACTGGAAACATAATTATGAAAATAGTAATGCAAAATGTGTATTGGGACTAAGTCGCCCAAGATGGTGAATTAGTCTTAGTAGGGGATTTTTTAAAAAATTTATGAGTTTTTTGGTTGATTCTTAGGTGTTCTATGTTGTAGCTAATGCAAAGTGCAAATGCATAATTTTACTATTTTTCAATGAAATGAAGTGCAATAATGCAAGCTAAATGAGTTTTTCACTAATGCAAATTTTAAAACCCTAGAATGCACTTTAAACAATGCAATGCAAGATAATTATAGGATGTAAATGTTATCCAAATTAGAAATATGATGCTTATAAAGTTGGGTTCACCAAAATGTGAACATGGGAAAGGGAGTCACAACTTTTCTTATCCACACCTAAAAGGGGAATGAAGGAACAGGAATATGATTTCGTAATGTTCACACTCAAGAACAAGTCCTTGAGATTCCAATGCAAAAGAGATTGAAATCTGTCAAGGGAGATTTTTTCTAAGGCTGGAAATTGATAAACTATGGATGCAAAACTAAGAAAATGCAAAGTGTTTGAAAACACATTGTGATAAGCAAAAGGATAGATTGAATGCAATATAAAACAAGATAAAGAAGCCAAATAGAAAGAGTGCACCTGGAAACTAATAGAGGACGAAGTGAAGATTGTAGATGTCTAAAATTCTGGAAAATCTAACTTTCTGGCTAACTAGGACACATATGCCAAGTTGGGCAACTTAGTCCCAACTAAGGGTTTCTACCCAAAAAGCAATTTTAGGGAAATGGGTACTGGAATTTGCAAACTAATCTGGAAAATACCTCTGGTGGGACTCATATGCCACTGATGGTGACTTAGTTCACTTTTAGATTTTAGAAAATTTGAAAGTGCAATCTATAGCTCTCGGTCTGTACTTTGTTCTCTGATTGAAATCTGGATTCGATTCTACAAAAAAACCTACAAAACAGAATATAATTTGGTTTCTAATGGGGGGTTTTCCTCATTCAAACCCCTAGTTGGTATTTAAACCTTGAAAGAGATAATGAAATATGCAGCAAAACCCTAGCCCTAAGTGCATCTAAGACTAGGAAATCTAAAGCAAGATGCAACCCTATTCTAACATGCAAGAATAAGATGCATAAATGAAACTAGAATGATGTAAGACTCATTCCAAGAGACCCTAAATCACATTAGAAATGAATATTAATAACATGCAAACCTTCCTTAGGCTAAAAATAGAGAGAAAATGGAAGATGGAATCACTTAGAAAATAACTTCTTAGGCTTGGCTTGATGGCTAGTTGCGTCTCCCTAACCTAGAATTCTTCATGATTCTCCATAGGCATCCATGATCAACCCTTGAAAATGCAATACCTTGGACAAAAATTGAGCTTGAAGACCTGTAAAAACCCTTGAATGTTGTCCTAAAGCTTCAAATTTGTTGTAGATAAACTTATGAATCTTCTTGTGAAAGATATTCAACACTTGACTCTTGAATTTGTTTGTTAAAATGACTAGAAGTTATGAAAAATGACCTAAAAACTTATATTTATAGGCATCAATACCTAATTAATCATTATTTAGACCTCATAGGACAACATCCATTAGAAATTTGAATTAGGTCGATGATTTTCCCACTCAAAATTGAAAAATCCCCCAAAAGGGACTAAGTTGCCACCCTAGGCGACTTAGTCCCACTAGAGGGGACTCATTCGCCCAAGGTGGCGAATGGGTCCCACTTAAGGTTTTTAAGGTGATTTTTCTAAATTGAATGTTATTTTTCAGAATTTATTTGATTTTTAAGTGGAATAAGCCTCAAGGTCCAAAATAATGAGTCCTAGGGGCCTATAAATGTTGATTTAAAGGATGATTAATGCAAGGGTACCCAAAATAGGTCCAAATTAGACCAAGGATTGTACTATCTCCAAGAAGGGAGTACAATTTCAATGTCCACAATTTCAAAATATTTTGTAGGTCATAATTGATATGAAATTTGGTTAACATGTTCGGCAATGATCAAAACATGATTTTACGTGAACGTTTGTGTTTCTATGATTACTATATTTGCTTCTATTTATTTTGTTAAATATGAGATCAACGATAGGTTTATTATGGATGAAAACTTATTGAGGATGAATGATGGGAAATGAGATGGATGAATGATTGTTTTCTTTTTGGAAAAAAAATGAATGTTTTTGAATTTTCAAAATGTTTTGAGGCTGTTTTTGGAATTTTGACATTTTTTAATTTTATTTTTGGTATTTTTAACGTATCTAGAAGTTTTTGGGGTTTTTAACATTATCTAGATGTTTTTGGAGATTTTGAAAGACTTTATCTAGATGATTTTGGGATTTTGAATATTTTTTGAGGTTTTTTGAGATTTTTGAACATGATGATAATGAATAGATATGGACATGTAATGATATCAATGATCTTTTGGGATCCTCTTGATAACCAAGCTAAAATTGATTGATCTGATTGATTGATTATTGATAATGATAACATTGTTGAGGATACACAACAATGCAAGGATAGTGTTTGTCGAGATAACAACATGAGCATTGGGAAGAATACATCCCAAGATGATGATGGATTGATTAGATAAGATGGATCAAGATTCATAGCCAAACTAGGAACAATATTTATTGATTTTTTTTATATGATGTCAAAACATCAGCACGATGCAACTAATATGGATCATTTGGATTGAATTTTGATGGTACCTAGATCATGACATGAGCTAGAAGACATGTCTATTATGATTCATTTCAAATCAAGATGTAAGTATTTTTCCCTAGTGTCTAGTAATGTATGAAATGCTATGAATGGATACATGGATCAATATGATGTAGATGGATATAAAATGGATGCCAAGGACTATCTTGTGATAGGATGTCATCTTAGGATAGAGGATAATCATTTGGATAGTGGTATATTTATTGGACAATGTTGGATGTAATAAATGGTATAACATAAGATAGGATATGGTCAATGGAGATGACCCTATCAAAATTTTCCAAAAACAAGTTTGAAGTATACCCCTAGTCTTTGTCAAGATCAAGATAGACATGGAAGATGGATGAAAATGGATTGGATGGATTATGGATTTATTAGGGATGAGATGGATAAGAGGCTAGATTTATTATGAATTAGATAAAATGATTCCACCTACAATGACACACATAGATGCTCAATTCTACACATAACACGTGTTTACTAGGTTTTCATCAAGGTACCTGCCCAAAGCGCCATTGCAGTGGTTTTCACCAAAGGATGATTTTTCTCTTTACTATTTTTTTTACATTTTATAATTTTTGAATGATTGGAATTATGTCGAACCACCTGTTAATGTAGATACTATTGTCATGATATGCCAATGATGTCTTGATTGGAGGAGTTGCTTTTCCAAGATACAGGTGTTTGTATATAACCCCTAAATGTTCATGTCTTTTTCAATACTAGAATTAACCTTATCTAGATGAACACATCATGATAGAGTGCCCTTAGAGTCCTTATGATAATTTTTTGTTGTTAGGGCATGGTTAATGCAAGAGTTGTATATTCTTGGTTTTAAGTTGAATGAAGGATCTCAGTGATGGATATAAGACAAAGGTAGATCACTCAATAGTTTGGATAACAAATCTTTGATTCTCCAAACATGGGATGATGAGCAACAAAAGGTGGATATGGAATATGATTGGATTTAGGACCAACTTTTTCATATATTTTGTATGTCTTTATTGAATCTTTTTTTGCATTGATGGGCATCTTTAATGGATGGAAGCCCCTTTTTAATTTTTCCCCATATTTTCTTTGACTACTGGAGTTTGATAAGAATTGTTTGCATTATTTTGTTTTGGGATCTACTTTAACTTCATATGTCCATTTTGATTTCTCAATTCATTAGCTTCGATGACATGTTCTTTTCCATTGTAAGTATGTTTTTCTTATCGTTGGTCCCAATTAGTGGGTGGAAAGATGTGAGGATGACAATTCATGACATGGATGGTTGAAGTGTTGGCAGTAGTTTCATTATAAGGACTCTTCACGACTCCCATCTTGATGTTTGCATTAGATAAAGTTGTCCCCAATATCACAAAGGTATCACTGACATGATTAGATTCCTTGATCATTGAATAACTTATACGTTGATGCTCAAGATTGTCTACAATCTATACTGGCTCTAGGATTCCTTGTATGTAGGCCTAATCCTTTGCCTTGATAATGCATTCGTTGAAAAAAAAAATATTTTCAAATGAATATGATTTATCTTGGAAATAAGGTGGTAATCTTTCTTTGCTCTACTAGGAACCTTCAAAGGTAGTAATTTCTTCATTTATAAAAGGGATTTCTTTGAAAAATGTAAGTGATCCAAGTTTTCAAGCCTTAGATACTTGAATACATTGGATAACTTCTTAATCAATGTCTTTGATATGAGTTTGGGATGCATTAGATTTTGATTGTTCTTCAAAATATGTTGATGTTTCAAAGTTGATGTAGAAACCTTCTTCATGATCATTTTCTGAGATGTCACCATAAAGTCCTATGAATTATGCTATTGCTTGATCATTTGCAAAGATGTCAAGAGTAGGAGACTCTTGTTTTGAAGGAAGGCCATCTACGTTTCTAGTGGAAGCAAGTATCTCATGGGAAGATGCAGGAGTGATTGGTGCATGTATATGATCTTATTTTTTGAATTCTTGTATGGATTGGAAAATACTCATTAGATCATTATATTATTTTAGGGATATGGATCCTTGATATTGACTTATTTTAGAGTTATCTTTATTAAAAGATTGGAAAATACTCATTAGATCATTGTAGTATTTTGGAGACATAGATCCTTTATTTGGACTTATTTAGAAGTTATCTTCATTATGATTTAGATTATGTTCTTGACATGGATCAAGTTCAAATACTAGGAAATTTGTAAAGGACCTTTAGATACCATCAACATGTGGGTATGTGGGTGATAGCTCTTACTTGGGTTTTTTTGCGTTAGGCATGAGGCGACTGGATGCACGATAGTGTTGTATTAAGGATTTATTATAGATTTCAATTAAGTGATTGACTAATTTGACACATATATATTAGGGATAGTCTTTGGAAGGAATCTAGAAATGTGTCATTGTTTATGATTGGGGATTGTGAAAGGCTTGAGGATGGTGGATTGGAATTAGAGATGGAATCCTTTTGTGGGAAAGCTTCTTCAATATGTACCACCATGAGGTTAAATAATGCTAATATGTCTTGAAATGGATCATTTCTAGACATGAGTGAATGATCTTGATCATGCTTGTGAAAATATTCTATGTCGACATTCTCATTATATGAGGTATAATCATTATCAATATTATTATTTGTGGATAGATATTGAAGGTTATTCTCAACATTGATTGCACCTTGATCAATAAGGTCTTGTATGAGGTTCTTAAGTCTTATGAAGTTTGACGTTTTATGACATTTTGTTCTATGGTATTCAAAATAAACATTATCATCATACAATGAGGGTTTGAATTGAAGTTTAAAATAACCTTGTGACTTTGGAAGATTGATGAAATTGGATTGGACTAGCTTGTTTAACACAAACTCAATTGGCTCCCCTAAAAGAGTACTCACTTTTGATGGTGTTGTTGGATTGTGATGTTCTTGTTAAAGGATCCATATTTTGATTATTTGGTTGATATATTTGTGAGGTTTGATATTGGTTAAAATCTAACATGAGACAAAGCATTCTAAACTCTTGATTAGGGACATCCATAGTTGTTACGTCATCAAGGTTAGTAGGATGTGATGTCCCCATGAAAGGATACAATGGAATTGAATTCAAATAGTAGATTGATATTAACATGTTTTATTGATGAGTGAGAAAGAATTGTATGTTATTTTGGATGTTTAGGATGACTACAATGTTGGTATGTGGTGATTGATCATGCAAATACTATACACTCTTTACGTATCCTTGCTAGGGTTTGAGGGTGCAGCCCCTAGAACTTTTTTCTTCCCCTTTTTTCGTTAACAAATGAAAAATGACTTTGTAAAACCCAAATTCTAGAAGCTTCCAAAAAGATTTTTATAAGCAGTTGGGATGTAAGTTGTGGTATGACATTCATGAGATTGTAATATGTTTTGCACTAGATAATAAAATCATTGGATGGTTGAGTTTTTGTGGATGTAGCCCATATTGGGTGAACAATGTTAAAATTTTGTGTTGATCTCTTTTGTGTTATTTTTCATTGTTATTTATGGGTTATTTAATTTGCATATAATTATTAATGTTTATTGCTCCAATAGGCCTGAACCCTAACAACTGGTATTAGAGTTGTGTGTATTTCGGCTGATTGGTAGGAAACCTCTAAATTTGATTGGGAGCAATGGAAGAAGGAAAATTCAAGGTTGAGAAGTTCAATGACCAAAATTATCAATTATGGAAGATGTAGATGGAAGATTATTTGTATCAAAAGGAACTATGGTAGCCATTACAAGGAAAAGCAAAGAAAGATGCTATGATGTCCAATGAAGAATGGGAGATTTTGGATAAGAAGGCATTGGGAACCATTTGGTTGTGCCTGGCACCATCTGTGGCGTTTAATATAACAGAAGCAAAGACAACAGAGGATCTGATGGAAGCTTTGGCTAAATTGTACGAAAAACCCTCAGCCTCAAATAAGGTATTTCTCATGAAGTGTTTGTTTAATTTGAAAATGATTGAAGGTGGATTTGTGACAAATCAAATTTAAATGAGTTTAATACAATTACTAGTCAGTTAACCTTTGTAAAACTGAATTTTGATGAAGAGGTGAGGGCTAAATATATACATTATACATTATTAAATATAAACATAATTTAACTTTTTAGATATATTACTAATTAAATATATTAGAAATTTAATATTTATCTATATTTATTTTTAAAATATATTATATTTTTTGAAAAATATATTGAATTTATATTTACTATCACATATTATATGAAATAAATATAATGCATATTATTAAATATAAATATTATATACATATGCTCCCTTTTTCTCTCACCCTATCTCTATCTTTGTACCTTTACCCCCTCTACTACTTTTCTCTATCACCTCATGTATCTCACTCTTTCTATCTCTATTTCTCCCTCTCCCTCTTTCTCTCTCCTCCCATCACTCCCTCTCTATATGTTTATCTTTCTCAAACTACTTCTATATTTCCCAAGTTATATCTATCTCTATCCCTATATCTCCCTCTCTCCTTATCACTTGATCTTTCTATTTCTCTTTACTTCTCTTCCTCTCTCTATTTCTCTCCCCCCTCTCCCTCCCTCTCTACCTATTTATAAATATATTTCCCTCTCTATATCTCTCCATACCTCTCTTTCACTCATATACATACACTCCCTCTTTCTCTTTCCCTACCTCTACCTCTATCTCTCTAACTTTTTGCCTATCTATACCTCTATTACTTACCTTTATCACCTTCTTTCTCTCTCACTCTTTCCCCCTCTATCTCTATCTTCCTATCTCTCCCTCCCCCTTTCTATCTATAACTCATTATGTAGATACTTCTATATATTTCTCTCTCTCTCACTCCTCTCTCTCTCTCTTTCTATCTATATCTCTCTATGTATCTATCTCCCTATCTCTCTCCCTATACATCTATATAATTTTCCTCTCTCTCCTCCTCTCTATATTATTAGCTCAATCTTCCCCTCCATATCTTCTACTCTATATCTTTATCTTTATTTCTCACTCGATCTCCCTCTCACTCATCTCTCTATCTATTTCTATCCATATCCTTCTCTATGTATATCTCCCTATCTATCTATCTATCTCCCTATCTATTTATCTCTTTTCCTATCACTCTCTATCTCTCTCTATCACTCTTTATCTATATCTCCCCTCTCCCTCTCCCTCTCCCTCTCCCCCCTCTTCTTCTCTCTCCCTCTCTACATATATCTCCCTCTTCCCATATTCTCTCTCTCACTTCTCTACCTATCTCTCTCCCTTTCCCTCTCTTTCTCCCTCCCTATCCCCTGTCTATCTTTATATATCAATCTCTCCCTCCCTTTATCTTCCCATATATCTCAATATCTATTTCTTTCTCTTCCCATTTATCTATCTCTCCCTCTCCCTCTCTCTATCTCCCCTATTTCTATCTCCCTCACCATCTCTTTATCTTTCTCTACTTTTCTCTATTTTTCTCTCTTTTTCTCTCTCCCTCTCCCCCTCTCTCTCTATCTCCTTATATCTCTATCTTGAGTATCACCCATCTGCTATATATCTCTCCCTCTCTCTCCTCTCTCTCCATCTTCCTTTATCTCTTTATCTCTTCCTCTCTCTATCTCATCCCTCTCACCTCCCTCCATCTCCTATATCTCTCTCTCATCTTATTTCTCCTCCATCTCTCTATAATTCCCCCATCTTATTTCCTCCCTCTTCCTCTCTCATTCCATATTCATCTCTCTACCTCTCATTCATTTGTCTCACTTTTACCTCTTGCCTATATTCATCTCACCTCTATATTCACATCTCCTCCCAATCCTATATAAATGTACCTCTACCCACCAATCTCCTCATCTCAGAAATTCTCCTCTCTAAATATCTTTATTCTAATTCCTATCCTTCACTTCATATCTTTTATCTTTTATTTATCATCAATCTCCTCTCAGCCCATCTCTATCTCTTCTATCCATATCATTCATATATCCTATCTATCTATCTCGTTTCTTTATCTCTTCCATCCCTCTCTATTCTCTAGTATCACCTCCCATCTATATCTCTCCCTCTCCTCTCCTCCCTCTCTCTCTCCCTCTCTCTACATATGGTTCCTCTTCCCATCTTATCTTCCTCCTCTACCTATCTCCTCCCTTTCATCTTCCCATCTCCTTCACTTGCTCCCTCACTATCTCCCCATCTATCTTTATATCTCAAACTCTCTCTCCCTTTATCTTCCCATATATCTATATATCTATTTCTCTCTTCCCATCTCTCTCTCTCCCCTATTTCTATTTGTATTTCTCTACTTCTCTAGATATTTTTTTCTTTATCTCTCTTCCTCTCCCCCTCTCTTTATATCTCATATCTCTATATTTATATCACTCTATCTTACCATCTCTCTCTCTATCTCTCCCTCTTCATCTTCCTCCTCTTTATCTCTTCATCTCTATCTATCCCTCTCTATCTCTCCCCCCTCTATCTCCCTATCTATTTCTATCTTTATTTCTCCCTCTATCTCTCTCTATATCTCCATCTATTTGTCTCCTTCTTCCTCTCTCATTCTATATTCATCTTTACCTCTATCTCGCCAGTCACTCTTCCTACCGCTTCATATTTCTCCATCTCTGTACCTATATCTCTCCCCTCCCAACCTAAATGTCTCCCTCTCTCTACCTGTCCATCTCTCTCCCTATCTCTCCCCCCTCTCTCTTCATAGACCTTCATTGTCTTCTTGATTCAAACGTTTTCTTTCACTCATTTTTAGAGACTTCTGTTGCACAAACAATATCATTTGAAGAAATTATTCAAACAAATCAGAACCCATGTAATAAAAGTAACTTGAAAAATAGGGCTTAAATTTCTCTAATTGATATTCCACACCTCGATGTACCCATTGTACACCAGTAATTATAGTTTGTATGCCTCATATCAAACACAATATTCTCACTCTATCAAATTGATACATCCAAATCTATTCCAAAACACTACACAACTAGGGCAAATGTGCCAATTGTTGTTTATGATCCAATTTTTGTTTACTCCATGCTCACCTGACCCCCTAATAACCGTTTAAATTTTAGTTATTACAATGTTTTAATTATGCCAACAAAAAATTACAAATTACACTAGTATATGTTCACTACTAAATGTGTAGCTAACTAAAAAAATAAAATTTAAACATATATTGGTACATATATGTTTTCAACACAAGACAAGTTGCACAAAATAAAGTCATTTTTGAATTAATTAAAGTATATTTATGTTTACAATAACCACTCCATGCAAGTGGATCAAAGCTTCAACTACATTGTATTTACATGTATACATAAACAGTTAATGGTGCACAATGTCACATAATTTAAAACATTATGAACAATTAATGGTACACATTGTGACATAATACAAAACATTGATCAGCTTATGAGCTATCATATCAAATTTGGTATCCATCCACACTCATCAGCATCTTCATGCATAACTCCCATCTACTTAGCACTTAATAATTAATGGTAAAAGAAGTTCCTAATAAACCAATAAAACATATATTGTAAATTATATATATGAAATTAATTATTCAAGTTAATTTATTTAATAATAATTAAACAATAAGAATTACTCCTAAAAGCTTATGACAATAAACTAGATAAATAATAATCAAAATGAAATGATAAATTGTTTCCATAAAAATTCAAATTTAAAAAATCAACCACTATAACTAATGCATTTAATTTATATATTCAAAGGATTTTATAAGAGGATTGTATTTCTATTATAGACCTCCACTGAATATCCTCTGCAAAATTCAGAGATTACTAAGGCAACTTTTGCATATTCCTCTTAAAAGGGAGCTTATTCAGGTCAGTACACCCACAATAGGATAGTTTCTTGTTTTTATTTATCAGTATACTGGATTTAAATTTATGTTGTCTATTTCATTATTCAATATACTCTTTTGTATTTATGCACTCAGTGTTTACATTATTTTTAGGCATATTGTTTTTCATTTATGTTGTCTGTTTCATTATTCAATATACTCTTTTATATTTATGTACTCAATGTTTACATTATTTTCAGGCATACTATTTTACTTATGTTGTCTATTTCATTATTCAATATAATCTTCTATATTTATGTACTCAGTGTTTACATTATTTTCAGGCATATTGTTTTACATTTATGTTATTTGTTTCATTATTCAAAATACTCTTTTATATTTATGTACTCAGTGTTTACATTATTTTTAGGCATACAATTATTTTGTTTTCAGTAAGTTGTTCAACTTAGCCTTATCCATTATTTAATCATATCACAGTTACATTTTTTTCACCTGCATTCATCATAAATCAAAGATAATAATAGCAGCATTATCCTTAGTAAAGCATACATCAAATATAATAACATTACCCTTTTTTTAATCATATCATAGTTATATTCTGAATCCCTCTTTAATAATCATGAAGTTTAATGGGTATACAGTTTTTGTCCCAATTTATTGAGCGGTTTTTGGATTACAATTAGCAGACAAATATATATATATATATATAGATGTATATGTATATATATACATATATATGTATATATATATACACACATATATATATAGATACAGTCATGCCATGTAGGGTTTCATCATATCAGGTCGTATAGGGTTTCATCACATGAAGCTTCCCAGACAATGATATATTCTTTTCAGATTATATATATTTATATATATATACACACACACAACATGACTGTATATATATACAATCTGATAAGAATATATCATTGTCTGCAATTTAGTAGTCAATGGCATGTAGTAGACATAAAAATGTACCATGTAGTAGATGTAAAAATTGCTCGACGACTCATGCTAATGTAGATGCATCATAACTCTCTTGGCCTGCAATGCATGTTGTTAGAAGTATTATAAAATCCATGGAAAATACCATGACTGGTGATTTCTTGGCAAATGCCATGAATTTTAAAGTAATGGAAAATGCCATGAATTTTATAACACTTCACCGCATTCTTTGTAGGCCAAAATAGCTCCTATGTTTCTTCATCTTGGCAAACTTAGATGCATATCTTGTTAATCTATTTACCTTTCCCTTGGAATTTGTATGTTCAACAATGGGTTTTAGTTGGCATCGAGGTTTCATCACATGAAGCTTCGCAGACAATGGCATATTCTTTTCAGATTGTATATATATATATACATGGCATGACTGTATATATATACAATCTGATAAGAATATATCATTGTTTACAATTTGTAATCTTTGTATTTGTAGACAATGATATATTCTTATCAGATTATATATGTACATATATATTCATGCCATGTAGTGTTTCATCATATCAAGCCATGTAGGGTTTCATCACATGGACCTTATCATGAGCCTCTATCAATTTTTTCCATTTAATAATGCCCAAGTTTCTTGCCATACATCCCTATAACTTAGTTATCTTTAATAAACACATTGGCAGTATCAGTTTAATATATATACAGTCATGTTGCACTAAGGGTTTGACTATAATCATTTCTATTTACATGTGACTGGTAGAAATTTTATCCACCTCTCTTCACTTGCAATATTGTTTGTTCAACAATGGGTTCTTGTTGGCATTGATGGTGTTTGGGTGCATTTTGGTGTGTTTAAAAATCATTTCTTTGTATGGCATTAAGGGTTTGACTATAATCATTTCTATTTACATGTGACTGGTACAAATTTGATCCCTCATGAATGTTTTATCTATGGGTACTGAGGGTTTGATCATGATTTTTTTGACATTATTCACAAACGCAATCAGCATGTAATGACGAATAGAACACGGATTTTTGAACGGTATAACTATGGAAGAAATTTAACAGTACCATCAAACGCCTAGTAATACAAAATCATAGTTCTGTGAATATGGGCTGATAAGTAGATTTTCCATTCTATGAATTATACGCAATATTGAAATTTAAATCGGGTATATACATTCTGTCGTCCCCTGAACCCTACACTATAATCACAGGAAACTTGTCCATTTAGCTCTTTATAAACAATAATAATACCTAATCAGATCAGAAGGTATATATATTTTACAGAGAAATATGTCTTGAATTACATTGAATACATCTGCTAAACAAATTGATATACTCCTTTATTGCACCAATGTTATCTTAACTTTACCATCCGCAAGTGTTAAGTGAAAATCATAAGCACCCGCCAGAAGAAGAACAACAAAAGGGTCAGGAAAGAGAAAACAACAACTGTTGTGGGATCTCATAATTCCATGGGTACCCTCGCTGAAGTAAAGTCCTACCGAGGAAGTACAAATCCTGTCCAACAAGATGTTCCTGACTCTGCAGATGAAGCCACCAACACAACGGAAGTCGAACCTCCTATTTAGCCAAATGTTCAACCTGTTGTGCAACTGCCCTCACCTGTACCCATTAGGCAGCGGACATATGCTGATATGGAAGGAGCAATTAAAAGTGTCAAAGAACACAACATTTCAATCAGGGCAACAACAATCAAGTGGGGTATGCCACCTAGCAGTTTGAGGGTGTGACTGTTAAGAGTTACCACCACCAACAGGAGGGCTCCATGTACCATTTTATCTGAAGAGGAGGAGATTGAATTTGTCCAATGGTGCAAGGACATGGCGGAATTGGGCCACATACTACAAGTTAATTAGCTACAAGCCATAGTTTCCCAAATAACTACAAGTTGGCCTAATCCTTTCACAAATGGGGTCCTTGAGAGGTCATGGTGGGCAAGATTTCCAAGAAGGCACCCAAATTTGACAATTAGAACAACTAAAGGAGTGGAAAGTGATAGAGCGATTATGGTTCATCCTTCTGTCATGCAAGCATTCTCAATAACCTCGAGAATATGATCAACATTAACCACTATGGAGCAAGCCGAATATGGAACTGTGATGAGATTGGTATTCAGGTTGGTAGGAATTGTGGCATGAGAGTTATTGCAAAACTGGGTACAAAATGTGTACCACATTTGGTATCAAAAAGTAGAGAGTGGATCATAGTGTTGGCTTGTGTAAGTGTGTCTGGCTTAAGTATTCCTGGGTTCTACCTATTTAAATTAAAGAGGCACATGCAAAACTATATCATAAACTATGAGATAGGGGCATTGATGGCAATCCAAGAACATGCTTGGATGACAAAGGAACTATTTGTCAAATGGTTAGACCATTTTACAGCTAATATCCTTGATGGGGTTTCATCGACAAACATGACCCTTCTCATTTTTGACGGTCATGGTAGCCACGTGGCTTTCAAGACCATCTAAGAATCAAGAAAATTAGGAATAAACCTGCTAACATTGCTTGCTCATACCAGTCAGAAGTTATAGCCATTGGATGTTAGCATTTTTGCTCCATTCAAGGCATATTTTAGAGAGGAAAGAACCATATGGCAAGCTACAAACCCACATATTGATATCAGACGTGAAGAGTTGGCAACTCTTGCAAGCCAAGCTTTCAAAAAAGCGTTGAAACCAAGCAACATTGTTAGTGGGTTTCGTATAATAGGAATTTGGCCACTTAATCAGTCATCCCTTGATAGGGACATGGGGCCAAGTGAGGGATATGTTGTTGAAGATGATATTGCAACTCCTACAACAAAAATGAAGCGGTCACAATGGAAAATGAAGACGATGTTATGGTAGCAGAGACATGCTTGCATCTACTTGGTTACAATGAGGATGTAATAGATGGTTTTGTGTAGGAATATGATGCAAGGGATGTTGTAGTAGAATGTAATGAGGGTGTTGAAACTACAACACACATTCAACCAAAAATCCAACCAGTTTTTTTAGATTTCCAACTAGAAGTCCAACTAGTTATTGCACCTTGCAATGAAGATACAACGACTACATCAGTAGGCCTAAGTTTTCCAACTCAAGTTAGCCAACTAGAATGGATGCACGAAGTAGCCACAAACCTTGGAGTGCAATTAAATTTGATTGATGAAGAAGTCATCCTTTCTATGCCATCCCCACCACACATTGATCCAGTTAAAGTAATACATTACTTCACTATTGCAAGGAATTGGGAAGAGCATACTGATGGTCAAAGTGAAGATGACAATGCAATTAGTGACGAAGAAGCTGATTTTGTGCCATGTACCCCACATGATGGACAACAAAAAATAAGACCAAACAACAAATTATTGAAACTTCCAATGCAGAGGGTGCAAGGAACATCACAACGAGGTTGTTCGGGAGTGCTTCGCCTTAGTAGGCAGTCCTAAGTACTAACATTTGATGCCTTCGTCAAATTATACAATGAACAAGAGGCATAGAAGAAAAGGAAAGAGGAG
>VDFB02075321.1:235110052-235161802 GCA_007258455.2 Sequoia sempervirens | reverse complement strand
ATCATCATCATCATCATCAGATGTAAGAACATTAGTTGAACCACAAGCAACGTCAATGGCATTGCTAGTGCCATTTGCACTAAAAGTGTGCTAGCTTTCAAAATCCCCATATGCAATATGTTGGAAAGTGGAAACATCCAAATCTGTATGCTTTGGCTCTATATCCCACAACTTTGTGTCCTCTTCCTTGTGTTAGTGTAATTAAATTAATTATTACACTAGCATAAGTTAACTTAGGTCATATATCATTTAGTCCTAGGTTGCATCTTAAATAAATCATTTAATAATGGGGTAATGTCCCCTTCGTTGTTTGTAGGGATAAGATTCCTTCTAGAACATGAGTTGTCCTTCTAGAACTTATCTCAACATTTAATAATTTCCTAAATAGGGTTCACATGTTGTCACATGTTGTTAGATCATTACACATGGCAACATCTTATGCATCTTAGGTTTTCTCTTTTGCCTATATAATCAGGCATTTTGTACATTTGTAATCATCCAATCTCATAATGTAGATCAATAATAGAATCTCCATTGTGCATGCCTAGTTGCAACACTTTCTTTGTGGTTGACTATCTTTCCTGGCAAAGGTCCTCCATTGAAGAATGCAGCTTCAGGGACCTTGTGCATCCATAATCTCAACATGGTATCAGAGCATGTTGAATTCTAACACCTTGTAAACATGTTGTTTGTGCGAAAGGAGATGCAAGTTGGAATGCATGTATACTAAGTTCTTTGCTCTTTTGGAGTGCAATCTATTGCGTTTTACTAAGTGGTTGAAAGAATATGTGCTCCAATCCTCTCAGATGCAAATGAACTAGCAACCTATGAAGACAAAGTAAACAATTAAAGTTATACATTATATTTCTTAAAACTTTAAGGACTAAAAATAGAAATATTAATCTTACTTGTGATAAAATTTTGATTGCGAGGGGTTGCAGGTGTTGGAAGAATTGGCCATGGAAGTACCACCAACTATGAGCATCCTTCTTAAACCTATCATGAAGAGCCTCAATACTTTGACCATTTGAGTGCACAAAATCAATGAACTCATTCGTGATTGCATCTCGCAATTCCATTTCAGAGAAGAGTCTATGGAATGCTGCCTTGTACCCTCCAACTACTTCAAAATCTCTATATGGGGGAAGCACTGTAGTATAGCTTTAATCTTAGCACAAAAAGAATCTCAACACTATAGTATTTTCAATTTTGGAGTCAATGCGAAGGCAAGAAGATGTAATGAAGTGGTCATTTTGTTCCATTGCACTTGTTTGAAGAAAGTCTCTTGAGGGTCTTGCTCTTTCGCATTTATGATGCTCTTCATCTTCTCAAGCATTGAGTCGATACCATCATATATTTCTCCAATGCAAGGCTTGTCCAATAGCAAATCATGCTCAAAATGGGCTCAGTGAAGCTAAGGAGGTACACCACATGATCCCACCATGAGTCATCTAATATCATTTGTTTTATTTTGGTTGCCTTGTTAGAGTTGCTCTGCCGCCATATAGACCAATTTTGGCTAATCACCATGCTAGAAAGTGCCTCTCCAATTTTCTTTCAGATGATTGTGTTAGAGGCAAAACGGATCTTTGCAACCTATTAAAAATACAAAATAAAATAATTAAAATTTAAAAACAAACTTAAAAAATTAAAGGAGAATTAGAATACACAATCAAATTATGAGAATGTAAAATTTTATGCTACTTCACTTACCTTCAATAGCTCCAATTTTGAAAATGATTTGAAAATGCCTTGAGACTTGTGGTGGTTGGCGATGAACATTTGGATGTCCTCAACCTCTGCATACAACTCTTTGATGCAATCAATTTTATTCCAATCTTTTGTAGCATAAAATTGAGAGAGTGGACCACACAAGGTGTCTAAAAGATATGTGAATATCGTTCCTCAACCAACAAACTGGCTGCTCTACAATTCTTTGCGTTGTTCGTTACTACTTGAACAATGTTATGGGGACCCACTTCCTCATTGGCTGCAATGAGAATATTAGAAATAAATTGGCTATCTTTCACTTGTCCCTCACAATCAACAACTTTCAAAAATATTGCCCCTTTAGGGGACATTGCTATGACATTGATCAAGGGCCAATTTTTTGCATCTTTCCACCCATCTAAAACAATGGATACACCTATCTCAACATATAAATCCCTTATGGGTTGCAATGCATCTTCAACATTCTTGACCTCTTTTTCCAATAAGGTGCCATGCACCTTCTCATAACTTGGGTCTTTGTACCCTTTTGGAGCTTCACTAACTGTTTTCAACATCTCTTTTCAATATGGAGAGCAAACAACATTAAAAGACAATCTATTTGCATAAATACATCTTGCTACATGTTGGTCGGCAATGTCTCGACTCTCATTTTGAAAATGCACTTTCCAAAGGCCCCTTTGGTTTTTTGCTTGTAATGAGTTGTTCACTTTGAGGATGAGGAGTGGCAAAAAAATAGATGGTTTTCTACCACAACATTGGGACTAGATGCAGGCTGCTTTCCCTTTGATCTTTTTTTTTTTTAATTAAGGGGTGACTTGATTTACGGCCCGCTCATTCATTTGCTTGTTCTTGCTCTATAATATATTCTATCACTGTCTTTGATGGCACAACTACACCATTCTTTCCAAGGCAAGGTTTGATGCCTTGTCCAATTGTTCCACACAAATGAGCTTTCACTTGACTATATGAACTAGAATATCTAACATTACACCCATTGCAAATCCAAATGTAAACCCCACCACTTGGAACGTGTTGTATCATTTGAACATATTTTCACAGAGGAGAATTTAGATCTATTTTGAATTTACATTGAGCCGTTGAGCTAAAACTAGTTGCCATTGTGATTCCTATGACAAGAAATTTTGTAAACAACACATAAAAACAAAAACAAAAAATTGAACACAAAAAATAGATATACAAAACCTAGCTTTTTTGAATCTTTGATACATTCCTAGAAGAAAGGAAAAAAAATATAGATAAACAAAGAAAAAAAATGTTTCTTTTTGTAAAACAAAAATGAAGGGAAAAAATTGATAGAAACTTACCTCTTTGTAAAAAATTCCTTTTATAATCTTCATGACAGCCAATAAACACTTGTAAATGTGTAGGAATGATAAGGCAATTGATGTAGAACCTTCAAAGATCAATCTTCAACTCTCTTTGTTGATCCAACAAGCAAAAAAATAATCAGCCTCTTGGAATGATATTTGCTGTTTGCAAAAGAAATGATACAAAATAGACTTGTTTTGGTGTTTAATGTGTTTTGGAAGTCAATATTAGGGTTCATTTGAGTGCCCAGTCAAATCAATTGAATAAATTGATTACAAAAAGCAAATTTTTTTTTTTTAAATTGTCAAAAATAGACGCGGTTGAGACGGGTTTGTCTGAGGCGAACCAGGTGGCCTTTGGTTGCACTTGGCCCGGTCCCACAAGTGAGCTGGACTGGTACCCGGATCCGGTTTGAACCGGACCGGGATCTGTCCGGTACCTTGCAGGATCCGGTAACACAGTCTATAAACTAATGCCCTTAAGTATTTAAGATTATTTTTCTTTTTCATTTTTTCTGCTTGTGTAATATATATGATTATAATTAATTGGCTTGTAGATGTTTTTTAAACAATACTGCATTTTATCCATAGAGTTGAGTAATATTGTCTTATTATAAATTTGTAAGCCATCCGAGCATTTACCTTCTCTTGGTGCTTGTTATATTTTGAAGCTTTAAAACAAAGACTTTTTACTTTATAGTAGTATACCATCAATATTTAGATATTCTGTAGAAATCTTAATATTACAAAAAAATAATTTAAAATTTATTGTAAATTTTAGAACACTTCTCAATCACACTTAGGCTTGAATATATTTTTGTCCAAAGCTCTATGGCGTTTGGAAATTTGAGCCACTGCAGTGAACACACTATTTGACCTTTAAATGCTATGGGAAATTTAAGAAAAGGAATGATTATTTGATTCTGTTGAATTAAATGAAAGGTTTATAAAATCATGTGGATTTTAAAGCCCAAAAACTTCAGTGGTTAAAACTATTTCACTCTATTGAAGAACATAGTTTTCTCAGTATAATTAAGCAGACACCATCCATATTTAAATACAATTTCAATCACCAAAGTACCAACAGAAATCAGAGGCAATGGATCTTTTGTTTTATTTCCTTTCTTTCCTATAAATCCGAATTAAATTTGTTATGTATTTGGTATTTCAAGTCACTCATTATTCTTATTGTATTAAGAAATATCTCTACACATTAATTTTTATTTTGTAGTTGAAATTATTAGTAATCTGGAAAAAAAACTCAGGGTTTCACTTAGGGTTTTACGTAGTTAGCAATACATCCTTTTTTTTTTCTTTCTTCTAACTGATTGAGATTGTGAGGGAGGGGATTCAGTTTAGTGGAGGAGCGAGGGATTTGCAGGCGCAACACTCCACTCGGCAATCATGGGTAACAACACTCCTTCCTTAATTGTTGCTTTACATATTTTCAATTTTTTCTCCAAGTTGATTCTTTTTTCTTTGATTGAAATGTTTCTTCGTATTAGCTTTATTTGTTATTGGACGTATATCTGATACCTAATGCTGCATTGATGCAGGGATCTCACGAGATTCAATGCACAAGAGGCGTGCAACGGGAGGAAAGAAGAAGCAATGGAGAAAAAAACGGAAGTAAGGTCTTTGTTTACCTTTTAAATTTTATGTGAATAATCCTCATTTTCATTTTATGTTCTTCGTTTGCCATTTGCTTATTGTATTGGGGATTTTATAACTATATAATGTATGGATTTTAGGTGGTTTTGATAACATTTGACTGTAGGGATTTTGCTTCTTTCTTTGAAAGTTTAAATTGTGAGCATTTTCTATCATTTAGGTATCAGTGAATTTAAAGATGTTATAATAAGATAAAAGCTGTGATGTAGATTGTCAAAGGGGCTTCCATTCATTACAAGGCTTATCTCTATGCTCCCCAGTAATGTGTACGCTGCCTAAAATGACCCCATTTCCTATAGGGGATGTAGGGACAGGTAGGAAACATCCCCACACCGTTTTTTTTTTACAAAATTTTGGATATGTCTCCGGGATGGAAAAAAAAAATTGCTGGGTATGTTAGGGGACATTCAGACGTCCCCCAATCTATCCTAGGGACGGCTAGCTGTCCTCTAACATTTGTTACATCCCTAACTTTAACTATGTTTTACTTTTTACTTTTGAAGTAAATAGTAGATTCTTACGCATGACTCAATGATTTAATGTTAGGAAAAATCAATGTTTTCATGAGTTAGGTTTATTTGACTAAAATTGACATGTGTTCAAAATTTGTCAAGGTGTGATGATTTCATATAAGGATTATGAAATGATTAATAATACACTAATCTTGAGTTGGTGAATGCAAGTCACATTCAAGGAATAGTTTTCGCCCTCCGAGAAAAGGAGGGAGAGCATCATCGGAGAGAAGGGAATAGATATAAGGAAAATGATAGTTTCAAGCCATCTTAAGTCTTGTGTAGGCGCAAATTGGTCGAACCTACTTGAGTCGGGTGAGTGATACTCAACTCTCTTGGTCTAAGTTTACTTCTCGACTCGACAAGTTGTCGATGTCGTTTAATGTCTAGTGCATGTTGTTTAGCGTGTTTAGAAGCTTGTCGATAATAATCAATTAGTCGACCTTTGTGTTGATTTAATACTCTTAAGGGTTATTAACTCTCTTTTTAACATTGAGTTCATTTTTAGGGTGAATATGTCGAGAGATGACAAATAGATCAATGTCGTCCATCATGTAAGATTGTGTTACCAACTCTTAATTTCTAAATGATTTGTCATTTATATATGCCAATCTTTAAGCGTTTATTATTGATGATCCTCTTTGTGACGTTGAATAAGATGGCATCTTTGTTATATTAATATTCGTATGCATTTTGGGGATGCGTGTTATGATATTATAATATAATTATATAAATTTGATATTTAATATTTTCTTTGATCTTGCGTTATTACTTTGATATAGTGGACATCATAACTAATGGGAGCTTGGAGCTCACCATAGTCTTGCAAGTGTCATGCTTGTGCGAACTTTGATCATGGTAGTTGGCCGAGTGGGAAGAAACCACTCATGCCACCTTGGTAAAGGGAGGTAGTTTCCTCAAAGATAGGCATGCAAAATTAAGATGGGGTAATAACCCCTAAGTCTTTGAAAAAGACCATGATATAATCCTCGGTATTTGTGGGCGAACCGCTCGCTGGCTGTGTATGGGTTGAAACAGATTTAACCACCAACATAACGGAATGAAAAAGGAGTCAATAGTTAAAAGATCGGGATCTTGCCGCATAAGAAGGTCATGACCGACAGTTGTGAGGAAATAAGGTTTATGTGTATACTCAAGTAGTAAGGCCGACACACAATTAGATATAACTAATTCTTGCGAGATTATTGAGGGGGTTAGCTGTGGAAGGGGAAGCGCCCACTGTTCAATTCCCGACATGCTCAATCTCAATCACCATGCGTTCCCCAGAAGCACGACCTGGAATTGCTCAAAAACATTTCATAAGAGTAGATTGAGGGCGTGAGAGCCGGGGCTTAGGCGGAAGATTGTAACAGAGAAGAATGCCAAGCAGTTGCATAGGGGAGAAGAGATCTCTAAAATTTGTCTTCTAGTCCATGTGAGAAGACTATTCTATAATGCTTACTAAAGCTATCAATAGTGCCTGTGTGTAGGATCTCCATCTGGAGGTATTCCGCAAGGGAGAAATCATATTAAATAATGATGCTTAACACAGAGAAATGAGGAGGCGTAAATGCTAATGCTTATTGTTAGATCAAAGTCTTGATATTGCATGACAGCATGATAGGAGGAGAAGGCTTTCACCATCGAGATAAGGGAGTGGAATATCATACATGCTCTTGGATAGCAGAACGATGGGTAGAGAAGGTGAGACGTTGAAAGAAAAGGCCGTTTTTGGATAAAATTTATGGCTCGGTAAGAGGTGAGATCACTTTACTGTGAATAATGGTTATGGTATAAGCTTTGTTCGCTGCATTTAAGAAATTTATTACCTGGTATCTATTTATAGACCTTTGCTTGTTTTGAAATGGGCCAACGTACTTGAATGTTGTGCTGTGACTGTTTCTAGCCGATAGGCTTTTGAAAAAAAATAAATAAATAAATAAAGTAATTTTTCCTTGGCCGAAGACTTAGTCTGCCTTACACGTTTTTGAGCCAAAAGTTTAATTGTCTCTGTGTCATATAAGGCCGAGGTGATGATGTGGCATGATAGCGCAAGATTACTTAAGATACTAGGATATCTTATTTATTGGCTTCATCTTGACAATCTAGTTGAGATTGAGTTATTGCTCTAATTATATTTTGAGATTATTGAGGGGATGCCGGAAGGGATAAATTCCCTTCGAAGAGCTAAGGTTATTATGGGAATGATCCTAAGCCAAACCTTCGGTATTAGGTGCTTTAAGAAAAAGAAACTAGTCGACCTTATGATAAGCATCTTTCTTCTTGTGTTAAACCCTCTCAAGGATGGGTATGCAAGGAGACATATCCAAATACTCTTTTATTTCAAGAATGAGACTTTGTAATTAGCTCAACGGTATAGACATAGTATGAGATCGAAAGTATGAACCTTATTATATTTGAATGATTGAACTTTTTAGAACTATGTGTACAAGGAATTTCGTTATTCCAATACTTGGTATCATTGTCATAACCAACTTTGAGAAGGGGATGTTGGGAGACCGAAACTCAACCTACATGTCTATTGTATTTGAGATTGTTCTTATAGGTATATGTGACATACTTATATAAAGGATGATAATCATATGAGTTTATACCCTATCCTTATTTGAATGTGAAATTGAGTAGATAGGGAAGTTGGAAGAAAATTTATTTTCTCTTACGAATCTAACCTATTGAGGTTGAAGGATTGAACTTAGTCGAAGTACTAACTACATGAGAAGTATCGACATTGATTAAGATATATATATCAATGAGAATATTCCTTGGATATCGTGCTTATTCATGGTAAATATGAAATGTGAATTTGAGAAATGCTAAGTCGTATGGGTAAGACTAGAAGTAATTGCTCTTGTTATGCTTCGTTAATGCTATTATCCTCGGAGAACAAGGATGTTTGATTTTTCCATGTATTGGGTTAGAGAAGCTAAACCCTAGTATTGAAATGAGGAGGATATAGGAAATATGTAACGCTTATGTCAAATATGACATTGTATATATGAATGTATATTGATTGACAATGAAAGGTCAATAAAACATAGAACAAGGCAGGAAGTATTTATAATACCTTAAGAGATTCTACGATAATGTCGAAACTCGATTTGACGCATCAAGATGTTGGGTATTGAATCTTGAGAGTAAAATGACAGGAAGTCGTAAACCCTAGATATTGCAAGGATGCAATAAGGGACTTTTAAAAGGGTTGAAATACCTAAATCTTTACATAGAATGAATATCCTAGATTAAGGATTAGTTCTAAGTCAGATTGACTAGAATGGTTTTTCTTTAATGACTAGTTGGAGTCTAGAATACCAAATAAAGTAAGAAAAACTATAGGATGAGATAGTTTATAAGACGAGACAGGGGTGTTTGTCTAGATGGAACGACCAATCAGAATGATCATACTTAGCTAGAAGGGATCTAGAGTTGTATGGTCGATTGAGTTTTGTAGTACACATCACTAGGACTCAGATGGTGAAACTGGCAGTTCCTTATATCTATACTCTTCGAGAAGGGCCGGGTTACTTCCAGTTTGGAAGTGCGCGGGGGACCACTTGAGTCCGTGGTTGGAGGAAAAGCACTCGGATGATGCTCTCCCTCTGTAACAATAGACTTTCTGAGGCTTGTGAAGATAGTGATCGACATTCCAGATGCAGTGAACTCCATGTTCTGGTTTATGATAGAAAAATCTATGAGGTAAAACTATTCTTTATGCCAAATTTATTTTATGTGATATAAATGAATTTTGTAAGGAATTAGCTTGATTCTAGTTATGATTACATGTGAATTCAAGTTTGAATTTATCTGGAAAAGTTGTACTTTATTCTTGTGCTTATGCAAATGTTTTCCTTAAAAAAAAAAAATTCTCTCTCATGTTTACTAAGTTGTTTTACCTTCTAGTAAATTCTTGAGATTACTTGAGTATTAAGAAGAGGGTTGTTACAAACATACCCAGGCACATCAGTTAATAGTTTTTTTAAAAAACTTACAACCAATCAATCCCTATTTGGTTTATGACATGCCCATCTAAGAATTATAAAAAGATGAAAATACTACGTGTCATGTAGGTCTTTGTGGTTTTGAAGGTCTTCATTTTGTCTTGGTTCCTTGATCCTGCTGGGGCTATACCCCAGACCCCTGCGAGGGGTGCTGCTCCTCAACCTCGTTGGTGGTGTTGCCCCAAATCCTCACCAAACTATAAGTATACATATCCCCTGTTGGAGATCTCTGCATCTTCACAGTTGAAGTCACAGTCAAGGATGATCTTGTTTCATACATTGGATAGCTTTTTCAATATACAAGGACTGCCATAGACAAAGTTGGCATGCGACAGACATTATACTACTGAATATGAGTTAAGTCACAATTGGCAGTAAATGCCACTTTTATAATGCAAAAATGTATCAATCATGCTCTGAACAGACAACTCATAGAACAATCCCATCTATTAGTATCTCAGCCGAGGTCAAACTGGAACATAACCAGTTATCTTCTTACTTAACCATTCCTTGTTGTTAATGAGTTTGACAACAGAACATGTAGTCTTGAAGGCTTTAGGAAAACTTCAATAATAAATCCCTCACCTGAATATACACACCAGTTAGGCATGTTTTTATTAACACATGTTCATACATATATATAAAGAACATCATAATTCCTATTCAGTTACCCACGTTCACAAAGGTTCTATAATGTCTATGATGAATGTATGATGATTGATCAATGTTATCATATGAATATAAATGAAATTTCCTTTTATTTTAAAAATTTCCCTGTTTTTTAATAGCTTGCCCTGTCCTCCCCTAAGAAAAGGCCAAAAAAAAGTACAACCATACCGGAAACATGTACTTCCATCCCTTGCCATCCCCTTCCTGGAAACTTGGGGGGATCATATCTTATCATTGATATGAGTTACAATTTCTTGATTTAGAGTTAATGGGTTTTCAAAAGTTTTGATGGAGTTTAAGATCTGCAAATTTACTTCTTGATTGTTTGGCGTTGGTTTGGGCGATAGTATGCTTCAAATGCTTGGAATTGTAAATTACAATCAATTGATGGTTTGCTGAAGGTTAGGGTTTGTATCCACAATGGTGTGGTTGTGGATTAAGTGGTTGAAATTACAATGGAAGAACTAAAATAGTTAACCATTGATTTCTAACAGGTGAAAATATTTGGATTTGGGTTGTCTTATCTTGAAACAACACTAATATATCACTCAGTTAATTTCAAACACAGGCATTTGCCGCTGTATTTACCCAAGCGTTTACATGTGGAAATGCCAAATGTCTCAATATGTTTGGATTTTTGAGTTAGAATTTTAAACCTTTTGTTTGTTTGGGCCATCTAGGTACGAGCTGGGAAGACAGCCTGCAATGACAAAGCTCTCAAGCAACAAGACAGTTAGAAGGGTACGCGTGAGAGGAGCAAATGTGAAATGGAGAGCTCTAAGGTTGGATTCTGGTAATTACTCTTGGGGTTCTGAGGCTGTGACTAGGAAAACACGTTTATTGGATGTGGTGTACAATGCGTCCAATAATGAGCTTGTGAGAACACAGACTTTGGTTAAGAGTGCTATTGTTCAGGTTGATGCTGCCCCTTTCCGTATTTGGTATCAGCAGCACTATGGCCAGGATATTGGCAGGAAGAAGAAGACTCCTGCTGTTTCAAAGAAAGAAACTGAGGTATGTAAGCAATAATCTGTTAGTTGACTAAATTTGCTTGATAGAAAAAAAAAATGCTCCTTAACTGTCAGCTTACTTCAAATACTTCATTCATTCTTTTTGAGCTGCAATTAATTTGTTTATACTTTTCTTGTGCATCCATAGGAAGGAGAAGCTGCCTCAGAAGAGAAGAGTAGAAGCAAACATGTATTAAGAAAGGTGGAGAAACGTAGTGAAGGTCACAAACTTGACCCACATATGGAAGAACAGTTTGCTGGTGGCAAGCTCATGGCATGTATTGCCTCTCGCCCTGGACAGTGTGGGCGTGCTGATGGGTATGGACGCATCTTTTGATTCTGTTGAAACTTAAGACCCATAAGCTAATTCTGAACTTAAGCTAGATGTTTGTTTTGCTCTTTTTTTATTTTTTATTTTATGTTATTATTTTTATTAATAACTATGATTGTGCTATTTGATTTTTTTTCTAGATACATTCTTGAAGGCAAAGAGCTTGAATTTTACATGAAAAAGTTGCAGAGGAAGAAAGGAAAGGGTGCTGCTGGTGCTGCTTAAGAATCATTCATTTTAGATTCTTGAGGCATTTGTTAACATTATTTTTTCTGGTGAACAATTTTGAGTCAGACTTAGAGTAAAAATTTCTGGTAATGGCCACGGAGGAATTTGCTTTTGTTATTCCTATTAATTCCCTTTTATTTCTTGGATCAGAAATAAAATGTCACTGTCAAAGACCATACTATTTTATGTGCTCTCTCAGTAGGGTTTAACAGATTTGGCCTTCTTATTTATTTGCACAGATGCCCGTACTTCAAATCCGTCTCTGGAGACGCTAGTTTTCCTGGCAAGGATGTTATGCCCATATCTTTTTTCTTACTCGTGGAAACTTCATTTTCTCTAGGTATAGAAATAAACAAATCAAAGCTGAGCCCACATGATAAGTTTTTGGAACATAAGTTGCTTCCATATCTTCTTTCTTAATGTTGTAAATTCATATTCTTGTGGCTTAGAAATAAGCAAATTCAAGCTGAGACCAAATTCCAATTTTTTCTTTGCATACAAGTAGTATTAGATTTGAAATGCTTAGATAACAAATTACTACAAGACATGTATTACTCTAACCTATCTTCACAATTCTTTGAAATGCTTAGATAACAAATTACTACAAGACATGTATTACTCTAACCTATCTTCACAATTCTTTGAACTGAAGGCAACACTTCTTTAGGGGAGGGCAAATAGTCGAGCATAAGCAACTGGTGCAAGGAACCATTTAGTTAATATATCTATCTAAACATTAATTTTAACGGAAGGCAACTCTTATTTAGGAGAGAGGAGAAAACAGTAGTTGAGTGAGCTTGAATAGTTAAGATGGTCGTTAGAGATTTAAGTTTCATTTCTTGTTAGAATGAAAGTTATTAGATTGAATTTTCGAAACTAGAGTTTAAATGAAAGATGTTCAATCACAAGAGGTATCATCTAAAACCTAGCAAATCATTTAATGACACTGGTGGACTTAATGTATGGTATAGTGTATAATTAACCAAGCTTCCAACTTCATTCCATGAAAAATTTGTAAGTTGTTGGTTCTATGGTTTAGGTTTGTAAATGTGGCAAGATTATTTTTGGATTTGGATTTGCTCGTATAAAAAACATCTAAAAATTATATATATATATCATATAGCATTATATAAGCAAACAACAAAACCACCGTAAACTTAATGTCATTTAAAATATATATGATAAATATTATAAAATATTCATCGTTTAAATTTCAAGTTCAATATTTAAATAATAGTATCAAGTTCAACAATTAATTTTAAACTTTTAATTATCAATATCATCATCATCATCATCATTGACATTAGATATTGTAGTAACATTAGATGAAGCACAAGCAATGCTAGTGTCATTATGACTTGCACTAAAAGTATGTTGGCTCTTGAACTCCTCAAATGTGATGTGTTGAGGTGTCATGCCCGTTAAGAAAGGAATTGTAACCTTAAGAAAAATAAGATTGTTGTCCAAAATAATAATCTTAGTTGTTCTAAAAAAGGATTGATGAGAGGTTGATTAAGGGAGCGATTTCAAAGAAGGCATAAAATTGATAATTAAAAAAGGTTTAAGGGCAATACTTGGTTATGAAGGGATGTATACCTTGCCAAGGTAAAAATAGTAATGAAAAGATGTGACTCTCCCCACCATGGAAGATAGGATATCTGTTGGAAATTAAAAAAATATTATTGGGAAGTAAGTTTGAGAATATAACCAATTGCATAGAGACCTTCACAAATGAGAGAAGCAAAACTATTTTACCAAAGAGGAATGCTCAATATGAAATGATAAAATACATTATAATACAGGTTTATATAGCCATGAAAAATGCCAAATGGGTGAGCAACCACCCAATATAGGGATACGGGAAAGAAAACTAATTTCTTGGTTTAATAAATTAAATGCAACTAAACTATAGTCTACCTAAGTAAAACTTAAGTAAATATGCATTTACTCTAACACCCCCTTTTAAGTGCAACTTAGGGAGAATGAATGCAATATGAAGATGCAATATGGGTCTTGGCTACACAACCATTTTAGGTACCCATTTACAATGCAAAAAGAAATCTCTCAAAAAGGATGCATGGATGGAGGACTCAATCATACCCCCCAAGTATTACATACTTCATGTATATACAATCAATGCCGCACCCCCTCCTGCCGCCCCCCACCATAAGAGGGAAAGTGAGAGACTATATAGCCCCCCCACAATGAAGAAGCTCCATTGCTAATGAAGGATGCCTGAAGACAAAAGATGATCCAGTGCCTGCAAGCAACACCTCTTCCCTTAGGAAGAAACATGTCCACTAGATGAAGGAACCACTCCATATCCAACTGAGAAGGGGAAGGAGGTCTCCAAACAGAGCAATCCATCACATGATCATGATCAAACACAGCCAAGAAATGCGACAAATCAAGAGAAGGCACAACCAAGTTAACCTCCAAAAACAATCTGAGTGAATCAACTGCCATGCTGCAATTGTCATCAAAGAGGAGAGAAATCTCCTCAAGTGAATCTTCCAAATTTGCAAGGTGAGTCTCTACAAACAAATCAGAGATGCTTGTTAAGTACTCATCCAACACAACAAGATATGGAGGATCAAAGATAGCTTGCTGTGCTGGAAACCCAACCTTTGAAGCAATAGAAATAGTATCAACACGAGTTTGAAGTACCCCAAAATGCAGATGACCGATATTACTATCAGCACTGGTCAAGGGTGTGAGGTACATAGTCATCCTCCTTAACAAAGTGAGAGAAGCTATACAGTTTTGACAATCAACATTACTAACAACAATGAGTTTTCCAGAATCAGCTTCTCTGATAAACACATAATTGGCTGTAAACTCCACACTCTTAGGGACTTCACCATGTGTTATCTGGTATATAGACAGAAGATTTGTGTTCAACTTTGGAATGCACAATACATCTCGAAAGCAACCATCACCTACGTCAACAGTACCTATCCCCCGAACATCCAACAACGTATTGTTCCCCAACAAAATTTTGGAAGTGTCAGAGGGGTGCAAACCCATGAAAGGATAGGGTGAAGAACTCATGTGGTGAGATGCACCAGAATCCAGGAACCATCTATCACACCGAAAATCAACTGCAGAAGTGACCAGTGCATTTCCCTTACCCATGTAGTGCTTATCTTCTTTACTGTTTGCAATGCCTACACTACCAAACTGTGTGAGCTTGGTGGATGGAGCAGATGAAGATGTAGAGGCTGTAGAAGGAGTCACAAAAGATGGCAGTGGGATATTGTTTTTCTGGAGAAGGTGGGAGAGCTCATCTATTTTCTTTGTGTAACAATGATGCTCATCGTGCCCCTTCTTTTTATAGTATACGCAACTGACTTTCTCCTTCTTTGGCTTTTCTTCTTTTGTAGTGGTGGGGATCTCATTTGACTCTGTTTTAGGTTTAGGCTTCTTCCCCTTACTCTGTGAGCCTTGTGCAACCAATGCATGATTTGTAGGGACCCCCTCCAACTAGGCAAGTTTGGCTTGCTCCCTTGTTAACCGATCATAGAAGGTCTCAAAAGAGGGCATCTAGAATGCACTACCTAAGGCATCCATTGTGGAGTAAAAGGTAGAGGAAAACACAACAAAATGGCCTCTTAGACAAAATCAAGAAAATAGACTCCTTATCGGTTTTGATCTTTCCACATCTTGCTAGTTGTGACCTTACTGATTTGAATTTCACTAGGACGTCATCAATAGTAGGAAATGCCTCAGGGATAAGAGAGTTTACTCAACCTCCAATTGCAATGCACGAATCTCGCTAACCTGACCAAATAGGTTTTCTAACTTATCCCAAATTTCTTTGGGTGTACCCAACTCATCAACATCGAAAATGAGACTATCTGAAACATTTAACTTCATCAACCCCATAGCTTGGTCACATTTATTTTGCTTGACAAATATTTCATATTCTTTGGTGAAGGTGGGTTGGGTAGCATTTAAAGTGGACCACAGACCCTAGGATTGAAGCAATCTACGCATTTTAATTTTCCAGGTGTGGTAATTGTGGGGAGTTAGTAATTCAATAGATGCAGGGGGATCCGTGATAAAAATTGCACTAAAAGGAAAAATTAATCCAAACTGATAAAAACAACCAATAGAGTAGCCTCTACAATTTAATTTTCATCACTTTTTAAAAAAAATTCTCCAACCAAATAGCTGATTTTAGGAAAAAAGATTTGAGCAAAAATATTTATGCACCTTGACCCGCAATCCAATTGTGGCCACTGGACAAACACTTCACAAGGCTTAGTCACCGACTCCACAACGCATAGAGGGTCCATTGCACCAACAACTTGGGCACATGAGCTTCCACAAAGACTCCACGTGAGCCTTTGCTCACACTAACATATGCAAGGCGAAGGTATATAAATACTAGGAAACCTTCTCACACAACCAATGTGGGATTGAAGATCCCAAGAGAACTTGGAGAGAACTTGACATAGGCCCACCTCCAAACCCTAGCCAAATATTTAATTGCAACAACTTTATAATATATAAAGTTAAAAGAATGTAGATTTTAAATGTTATTTACGGCTGCAGATGCCAAACCCCTCTTGCAACCTCTAGATGCCTCTCTCAAGAATTGCACCTCTGGAAATCAACACAACCACCAGAATAAATGAAGCACCCTCAGTAGCAGTTCCAAAAGACATCTCCAAAGAAAAAACGCACGACCTCCTCCAACTGTGCCTCACATGAAGGATTTCAAGCTCTCTGAGAGCTCCCACATAGATTCTCCTCACTGATATCTATGGCCTCCAGTCAAAAACGCTTAGCCACTAGTCTCAATGCCTCTTCTAGAAAATCATGGCCTCTAAAGGCAATATGCGACCTTCACAAAAGCAAGGGAGAAATCCGACGTATATTCTCATGCCTCCACATAGAAATCGAGCCCTCCTCCAAACTTAGAAATCGGGCCAAAAAAGGTAATTCAAGCCTCCTCTCTCCAAATGCACCAACAACAACAATATATCACTACCTTCATGAGATAATCTTTGAAATTTACAAAATTTCAAATGCCGAAATAAACGATCTCACAAATCTCTAGCCACAACTCTCCGACAAAAACTCTCAGGGAAGATACTGCAAATTGTGAGGCTTTGATACCATGATAGAGCAACAAATTCCCAGGAAAACCAATTGCACAAAGACCTTCACAAATGAGAGAAGCAAATCTATTTTACCGAAGAGGAATGCTCAATATGAGATGATAAAATACACTATAATATAGGCTTATAAAGCCATGAAAAAGGCCAAACGAGTGAGCAACTACCCAATACGGGAAAGAAAACTATTTTCCCAGTTTAATAAATTAAATGCAACTAAACTATAGTCTACCTAAGTAAAACTTAAGTAAATACGCATTTACTCTAACATATATATATATATAGTGTTTTGCAAATAGGGAGGCTGATCAACTTTTTGAAAACTATTTTCCTAGTTTAATAAATTAAATGCAACTAAACTATAGTCTACCTAAGTAAAACTTAAGTAAATACGCATTTACTCTAACATATATATATATAGCGTTTTGCAAATAGGGAGGCTGATCAACTTTTTGAGTTCATGAGGTGAAGTATCGATCTTTCTTTCATCAAGCATACCATCTCGAGATATAGCGCTCGTGGGTTGGGAGACGTATGAGTGCTCCTAAGCTTGTTGAGGAAGATAGTTTTCATGCATTTTATCAAGCATGCCACCCTAAGATGATGGAATGGAGCTCTTGCCATGCTCCTGGGTTGGGAGGCGAATGAGTGCTCTTGGGCTTGATCAAGGAGGATGAAGCACCTCCAAGGTGGATTAAGGGATGAAGTGGTCCTAAGATCCTACCATGTTCGTGGGTTGGGAGGCAAAGGAGTGCTCCTAGTCTTGAGGGTCTTCTCGAGTATGCCACTCCGAGATGGATGGACGAGGATCCACCCATGCTCTTGCAATACAAGGACAACCATCCTTGAGATTGCAGTTTGTAAACATTTCAAGTGAATTTCTAATATGATTGGCTATAGGAATATGCCTTGGAATAATTATTATTGATATTAAGATATTTTGAATTCAAATGAATGATATTATGAATTATAGATCCAATTTAGTATGCTTTGACTTTATATTCCACAATTTCGTGTTAAGGAAAGTTGGAGTGAATTAAGCTTTTGTAGATAACCACCCTTTCCTTTTTGCAATCCTTTTCTTCATTTTCCCTTGTGAATTGTTAGATTTGGGTTAAACTTTATTTTACTCAATGTTGAGTTGGATCAAAAATTGCATCTAGATTTAGTAGGGAGCCAACCCTTTATTTGGTGGTCGATTTCAGCAACAAGGTCCCACACCTTGAGATCATTCCCATTGTGTCACTGGATTTTTGAACTTTAGGATCAACAAGGATCAAATCCAAGTGAAAACACTTACCTCTTAAAGGGATAGACTTGATAACTAATAATTGATAAACCGATAACTAATGTTTTTAAAATATTCCATCTCAATCTAAAATAATACCAAATCAAAAGTAAGGGTTACTCACCTCATAGACCATATAATCATTCATAGTTAGATCCATATCATTTCAATTCAATTTAAACATATAATTGAGTAATTGAAGTGTCTAACACTTCTAAGTTTACAAAGTCAAGTTTAAATGTACCCTACAACTTATATAAGTCATTTTCATTCTTGACTCCACACTTAATCAATTTCATTTTATATTTAGGATATATTACAATATTGTTAGGCACACTACTAATTTGATCAATTTCATTTTATGTTTAGGATATATTACAATATTGTTAGGCCCACTACTAATTTGATCTAACTTAGGGTTTTCATTTAATTTATCTAAATTAAATGACACAAGCCAAATAGATGCACCATGATTACTTAATTGAAACATATAATTAAATCCATTTAATTGTTGAAAAACAAGGTAAAGGAAAGCTACAATATGAACTTATGCAAGTGAATTTAGATCTTAAAATTAGATTACCAAATAAAAAATAAACATGTGATTGCAACAAGCATCACAATATAAAAATCAACAACCAAAATGAGACCCCAGATTTATGTGGAGAAATCCTTTCAGGATAAACACCACTCGAGAGAAGAGGACAAGTATATTGTTAATCTTCCAATGAGAGTACACAATAATACACTTCACTATTGATCTCTAATCATCCTGACAACACCTTGTTACCTGCTAGAACTCAATATGAAACTACCATCCCATGGCTCCAATTTATAGAAATTGTGGGAGGTAAAACCATGAATGGTAAACCAAAAACAAGAGGCACAAAATCACCTACATAAAACCCACACCCATCTTCTTGGACAACCAAAAGACAATAAAATATTAATTGGATATTCAAGACTCTCACATGGGTGCCTAACCCATAGCCTATCATACTCCTTCCTTTCTAGATGCTCGGGTGACCCTTCCACTTCCCAATGGAACACCGACGAATAAGTCTATTCTTCTCCAATCTTGGATTCCCACTTCAAAACCTTTCATATTCTATTTTGGAGGCCTAGGAAAGATGCCTTATCTGTATTTGATGTGTAACCACCACCAAAAATAAATCCTCTTTAAAATATAATTACAACATAAAATCTAATATTTTTCTCATGTCCCCTAGAACATATTCCAAAGAACGTGGAGACATATAAATGACATAGGATTACAAGGTTAATGTCACCCTATCCTAACATTCTCCCACTTGACATTATACAGATTCAAGAGATACAAAACATAAAATCAAATACAGTGATCAAGGTCCATGGCCTTCTTGCACCAAAAGAATTTAACTGCGGTCATTGGCTTCGTAAAAGAATCTGTAACATTATCCAAAGTTTCAAACTTTTCTATCAAGATTTTACCATTCTCAACCATCTCTCGCACAAAGTGATACTGAACATCAACATGCTTAGTATGAGCATGATATATAGGATTTTTGGTCAAACAAATAGCACTTTGTCTATCACATCCAATCCTCACTATCTTGCAATCAAAACTAATACCATTACCAAGCCTCTATAACCATACTGCCTCTTTAGAATCATGTGTAGCATCCATATACTCTTCTTTTGTGGTGGAATTTTTTTTTTTTAGATTGCCTTTTACTCATCCAACTCACTGCTCCTCCACACAAAGTAAACACATAGCCACTGATGGACCTTCAACTATCCAAGTCACCTGCTCAATCTGCGTCAACAAATCCTTGTATGTCCAATGAATTTTCCACATCATCAGTACCATGAAAAACCAAATAGTAATCAGAAGTACCTCACAAATATCTAAACACTCTCTTAACAAAAGTCCAATGCTCTCTACCAGGGTTAGACATAAACCTGCTTAGAACCCCCACTGCTTGGGCTATATCTAGTCTAGTGCAAACCATTGCATACATCAAACTAGCAATGACATTAGCATAAGGAACCATAGACATATTCTCAAAATCATCATCACAATTAGGACACATATCTAAGCTCAACTTAGTACCAACTGGAAATGGAATACTAGCTAGCTTACAGTCATGCATATTAAATCTCTGCAAAATGGTATCAACATAATTACTGCGACTTAACCAAAGATTTTTGTGAACTTAATCTCTTTTTATTTCCATCCCAAGAATATATTTTTCAGCCCCTAAGTCCTTCATATCAAATGTGCTAGAAATTTGTGCTTTGAGCTCACTAATCATCACCTTGTTTGTTACCAAAAAACAACATATCATCAACATACAAAGTAATAATTAGAATCTGATCATCAATAACCTTAACATACACACAAGGATCCTTTTTGCTCCTAAGAATTTCCAACTTCAATGCAAAAACATCAAACTTCTGGTACCACATCCTAGGTGACTATTTTAAACCATACAAAGATCTCTTCAACCTGCAAACCAATTGTTCTTTTCCTTTCCCAACAAAACCGTCAAGCTATCACATATAAATTTCCTCTTCAAGATCCCATGCAAGAAAGCATTTTTAACATCCATTTTCTCTATCTCAAAATCACAATCAACAATACTAGATAATAGGAATCTAATAGAAGTTAATTTAGCATCAAGAGAGAAAATTTCACCAAAATGAACTCCATCTCTCTAGGAATAGCCCTTAGCCACTTATCTAGCCTTGTATCACTCTAATTGACCATCTACTCTAAATTTCTTTTTGAATAGCCACTTGCATCCAATGGGCTTCCTTCCTTTGGGTAAACTAACAAGATCCCATGTGTCAAAACTATCCAAAGCCATTATCTCCTCCTACATGGCTTGCAACCAAGACTCACTTTCCTTTGAAGAGAGAGCCTCCCTGTAGGATCTAGGTTCATCGCTAGTACTCAACATAAAAAAATACATAATGAAAATTGGATGGGAATACCTGTCGACTGGATTCTGTTGCCTTGTGGATCTCCTCAAGGTAGGAGTAATGGGATCTACCTATTCTTCTTCTTCTATGTGCTCATCTTGCACATACCCTCTTCTTCTTCTCCATCTTCAAATCCATTTGATTGTTCTTCTACATGTGCATCTTCTTGCTTCTCAATCTTTGTCTCGAAGTGCATTGTATTTGTCTTATCTTTCTCCCTTTGTTGTTATTCTCCTAAGTAAGTTCTAAACTCCCTGAAAATTACATCTCTAGAAAAGATCATTTTATGGGTTAGAGTATTCCAAAGCTTATAACCTTTAACATTCTCACCGTAACCAATGAAGATGCATTTCTGAGCTTTTGGATCTAGTTTAGATTGCTTCTCTTGAGGCACATGAACAAAATCCTCACAACCAAAGACCCTTAAAGACTGTCTTTTTAGATATAACTTATTAGACAAACTTTTAGTTTGATAATTATCACCTATCCTCTTCCGCAACTTGAATGTGGTGTCTTCTGTGGGACATTCAAGAGGATGAAATCTGTGAGGCACAACTATATGGTTCCTCGTTCCTTCTTGTCTAACGTTTTCCAATCTTCATTAGACATTGCAGCTGGTTTGGTCTCTTGTGAAACTAGCAACCACTGATCTCTCTCTTCAAGGAGATCCTCCATCTTTAGTTTCCACATCTCATAGCCCGTGCCATTGAATTTCTCAATATCTTGGAGAGAGGTAGAAGCCATGGAAAATAATTCTCTTTACAAATCTGCAATATACCACAAACAAAAGCTCCCATTGTAGCCAAAAACTCTTCTAACACTTAAGAGAAAGGCATCCCCTTCTCAACAAAACCGTTAGCTATAATACTAAATGTTGAAAAACAAGGTGAAGGAAAGCTACAATATGAACTTATGAAAGTGAATTCAGATCTTAAAATCAGATTACCAAATTAGAAATAAACATGTGATTGCAACAAACATCACAATATACAAATCAAAAACCAAAATGAGACACCAGATTTACGTGGAGAAACCCTTTTGGGAAAAAACTCCACCCAAGAAAAGAGGAAAAGTATATTATTATTCTTTTAAATGAGAGTACACAGTAATACACTTCACTACTAATCTCTAATTAACTCGACAACACCCTGTTACATATTAAAACTTAATATGAAACTACCATCCCATGGTTCCAATTTATAGAAATTGTGGGAGGTAAAACCACAAACGGTAAACCAAAACAAGAGGCACAAAACCACCTACAAAAAAATCACGCCCATCTTCTTGGACAACCAAAAGACATAATAAAATATTAATTGGATATTCAAGATTCTCACATGGGCACCTAACCCATAGTCTGTCCAAATCCTTCCTTTTCAGATGCTCAGGTGACCTTTCCACTTCCCAATGGAACACCAACATACATATGTTCTCCAATCTTGGATTCCCACTCCAAAACCTTTCATATTCCATTTTGGATGCCTAGGAAAGATGCCTTATCCGTATTTGATGTGTAACCACCACAAAAAATAAATCCTCTCTTTAAAATATAATTACAACATGCCAACATTTAATATTTTTCTCTCATGTCCCCTAGAACACATTCCAAGGAATGTGGAGACATACAAATGACATACGATTACAAGGTTAATGTCACCCTATCCTAAAATTAATTGATTTTTCAAGTTTTAGGGTAACTAGTTCAATATTGAACTACTCACTAAGCATAAAATATAATTAATTTATGTCATTTTTATTCTTATAAAGTTCTAGTCAAGCAAATAATAAAATAGTGATCTAATAGTCAATTCCTAAATTATCAAAGCAATTCTATTATAGAAATTTCATGTTCTTTTCTACAATAATAATAGTAGATTTCATATCGTATAGTCTAGTGTTTTAGGGTACAAGTTATTTAAAGAATCTAAATGTGGAAAAATATTATTATTCCACTCCACTCTCCTACTCAATTTTAGTTCTATAATAATTCGATCCAAATTCCTAATATCTATATAATTAACTTTTAATTAAAATTAACCTAATATTGAATATATCATACATAAGATTTTACTTTGTTTAATAAAAGTACACATTTCCTTAATACAACCTAATTCCATTCTAAATCTAATAGATCAACCCTTAGAGTAACTACACTATTCAAGATTGAATTTCAAATATCTTTCCCCACAATAATAAAAATAGAATGGTGCAACCAATTAGTTGATTTTAATTATAGATATTAAATTTTAAAACTAGTATAGATGTTAGATTAAATAATTATTCTATTATTTTGATTAGTATATTTATTGCATCCCTATATTTATAATTGTCATTAATTCACAACTCCAACTATTTGAGTTACCATATTATAATAGTAAAGTACCAAATTTAATTTTATAACGAAAAACTTCTTCGAGGGTTTCACTCATACTAATCTTACTATTCGATCTATCTTTATTTAAATTTCATCATTGTGCTTTTTAAATTGCAAATAAAAAATACATTATCATAAGAAATTTTAAATTTATAAATTAAATTTAGATTACATAAAAATGTGTTGAATTTAAACTTCTTAAATCCCTTCTCTATTTAATTATGTTAAGAATCCCACAACTATATATAGAAACACCAATTCTATCTTAATATATTATTACAATTATAATTTGATATATAATCTCTTGACTAAGAACTATTCTAAGGCCATTTGAGAGTCTATCTTTATGTAGAATTACCAAATCAAGAATAAAATATCTCTCTCAATCATTGATGTTGTGAGAAAAATAATTTGGTTAGTGAAAGGTTGATCACCACTCTCTAACTCCCCACATACGATCATCCTAAACCATACAATCTAGGTTGGGTACAAGAACATGAGCCTCATAAAATGACTAACAAGGCATGTGCAGTTATTCCTTTTGTTGGGATTTTCTAGGATATATTTGAATGCAATGTAACACCCTTAGTTGCTTATATTTCCTTCTTGAATGCTAATTCTAGTGTGACTTAAGCAAAAATTATGATGGATGCCTAAATACCTACTAGATATAGAAAGAAGGTAAGGTGTATAAGATTAATTTTACTTCAAGTGCTAAATCACATTTCATTTTATGGAATATCGTTGTAAATGTAGTGTTGAAAAATGTACACCTTTACATTTTCACATTATGTTTGCATCCCCCTAATTAATTGGACTTAATTAAGCCTCTAATTGACCCAACTATGCATTGAAAAGCCTAATTATTTTTTTTTGAAAGGGGAACCTACATTAAACAATTGCAAACATCAAATTACACATCTTGGAAATTGTGTCTTGGATTTAGGTCCCCTTTAGATTCCAGAACCCAAATTTTAACATGTTTTTGGTAGTATTCTTATGATTCAAATTTAGGTTGCAATTGTCAGCTCTTAATGTTTAATTGTCGGGAAATTAGAAAATCACCTATAAATACATAGTCTTTTTATCAACTCAAAACATCTAGCAAGAAGGGAAATTTCACATGAGCAAATATTATTGTCAAGAGCATTAGAGAGAAGATTTATCAGTCAATTATTACAGCATTCAAGATCCTATCATGATGTCAAGATTTATATGTGTTCATGCATGTTTTTGGAGCTAACATTGTGATGTAGGTTTCAAGTATTCAAGCATTAAACCAAGCATCATCAATCGAGCCATTTCATGCAAGATCTAATCCTTGGAGTGATGTTGTAGACTTTAGTCCTCTAAGAGCAGCTATTAAAGGGTTTGGTGAGTTTCAATAAGCTAGTGTTCATTCATCATTCCTTCCATTTATGCTTTCATTTTATTATCAAGGTTTAATTACCAAACTAGGGTTTGACCAAGGAAAACCCTTATACACCAAAAATAAACATTTTTCTCCTCTTTGTGTATGTGCAGATTTACAAGTGAAGAAGGATTGAAATTGGATCAAAAGTGCAATTTTACAAAGTTGTCAAAGTTGTCGTCGAAGTTGTCAAGACACAAAAACTCGCCTACAAAATTTATTTTCAGCCTTCTGACAGTCAAACCTGGAGAAATCAGAGCCTTAGATCTAACATCAGAGGACTACAAAAAGAATTTTCAGAAAAGAGTTCAAGGACATATTCTCTTGGGTGAATGAGTCTTGCCAGGGTGCTTTATGACATTTTTGAAGCCAGGTACAAACAATCTTAACCTTCTTAGATCTTTTGTTTTATTGTTGTTTCTGATAGCATTATCATAGCACTTTGCATTCCAAGTGATATATTTGAGTAATTAGATTGTTAATGCTCTTTTATTCATCTCCCTAAAGTGCATTTCAATCATATTTTGGTGCTCAGTTTTGGCAAAAGTTTCCTACAATTCTTGGGACAAGATTTTCTGGGTTAATAGATATCACCCTACAACCCCTAAATCTGCTTGCAAATTGTATTTTCTGTTAGTACTATGCCTTAAATATGCATCTAAAGTTTTACATTTCACAATTGAGCTCTTTAAGCATTTTTAGTTTATCTTCCCAAAGTGCATTTCAATCATATTTTTCACTTTTCTATCATAAGGAAAACAAAAAGATGCCCAATAGGGTTGAAAGTCAATCCTACCTTTTGGGATCTCAATTCCTAATTAAAATAGAAGAAAGTGGAGGTGCATACATCCATTTAAACATTCCATTTTGGATCACACACACCCACGTACATTTTTTCATGTTTCAGTAAAGTAGGTGAACTTATTAAATACTTGGAACCTTGTATCATATACCAAGCTAAGAAGGATATTTGAGGTAATTTGGAACTCCCTATAATGAGAAATTCGGTTAATAGTTACTTGAATACTTTTAAAGAGATAAAAGGGTTTCCACCTTTTAGAGATATTGATTATTCTGTAGATTTGGTTCCAAAGTCTTCCTTACTAAAGTTCCCAACATAGTGCTTCTCAAAAATTGAATGTAAAAATAGAGAAGCATATCCAAATAATTATAGAAAAAGGAAAGATATAGCCCAACACATCTCCTTGTAGATCTATATACTTTATTATCTCTATGAAGGAGGAGGATGAATGGAGGATGGTCATGAACTATATAGATTTAAATAAAATCACTATAAAGAACATATATCCCTCAAGCCTAGGGTTGATGACCTTATTATTGATAATCTTAATTAAGCCTAGTATTTCACAAAGATGGATATAAATTTAGGCTATCATTAGGTATGAATGAATCTTGTTGATATAATAAAAAATCACTTTTAAAACTAAGCGTGTTCTTTATGAATAGTTGGTGATTCCCTTTGGGCTCAATAATTCTCTTGCAACATCAATGGTATTTTCCAACCTCGCTTGGGATAATTCATCATTATGTATTTTTATGAGATTCTTATGTTTAGTAAGAGTTTGGGGGATCATATTCAACATGTTTACACTACCTTAGTTCTCATCCAATAGAAAAATGTTCAAGCTAAAATGAAAAATTCCTTCTTTGGTCAACATTCTATCAAATAGCTAAGTTTTTTTATTGATAAAAATGGGGTACGTGTAGACCTTTACAAGGTGAAATATCTAAAAAAAGATTAGTTCCTAAATGTTATATAAATTTGATGAGTGTACTAAGTGGCATGAACTACAAAAAAAAAAAATCATTATGAAAATTTATATGTTGCTTGAGCACTTCACTTACCATCCAACTAGAAGAATCTTTTAGCAAATACAAGAGTAGATAAAGTATTCTAATAGATTAAAGAAGCAATTTTCTCATATCTAGTATTAGTCCTCCTATATTTTAAGCAAGCTTTTAAGATTGAGACAATGGCCTCTAACTATGTTAAGATCTATTTTTAAATAGAAAGGAAACACTATATATTATCATTTTGAAGAGATATTAGCAACCAAGATTAATTACAACACTTATTAAGGATTTCTATGTCTTGGTTTGAGCCTTGACACAATGATGATACTACATTCTTAGTAAGGAAATAATTAAATATATTCAATAACTCCACTTATAATTAAATATAAAAATGCACAATTGATAAAATTGCTAATTTTATGAGTGAACCTTTAACCAAAATATTCATATCATAGATATTAGATTTGGCGCATATAAGAATTAAGAATGTTTTTATTCTTATGATGCATATTTTAGACTAGTTATGCATGCTTTAAAACATCCTAATATAACTAACCAAACCCCTTTATTAGACTACATCATTCAAGATGGTTGTTTATATAAGTTGAATTAGATGTGTTCCTAATAGTTTTTCTTGATTAATGCTAATTAAGGAGGCCAATTCTCATTCTTATAGAGGAAAATTCAGCATCATTGAAACTCTATAATATTTAAAAAATATTTCTAACAAACTTTCTTAAGGACAAAATTATAATATTTCATTCAATGAGCTCTCTTTGTAACCAAGATAAGACTCCTAATAAAAATATTGGTTTATATTAACCACTTCATATTCCCTCTTGTCCATGGGAGTTTTATCTCTATGGATTTTATCAATGGGTTGCTTACTACCTTTATACAATATTATATCTTATTTTATATAGTTAAGAGAAGTGGTTAGTTTGTAGTTATATCCAATGATAATCCTTCTTGTAGATGAGTGGCCAATTGGTAGACTCTATTGAGTTTCTGTCTATCAATGATGGTGAAGTTTTTAAATCAAGATTATGGAATATTGCACTACATGCAACAAGCTATTCTTTAGTGGAATTAAGATGACAAATAATTGCATAATATATAAAACTAAACCCCTTAACATGTATTTTTGTATAGTTTTGGGAAAAAAATTCACAACAATATAATTTTGGTTAAATTTTGATAGAAACAACCTATTTTTTTTACTCATGGTGGGCATAACGAAAATGTCTTGAAGACAAGAGATTGTTTAATCCCATAATAAAATAAATCCATCCAAATAATTATTAGTTTCATTCCATCAATTAAAATATTTGTATAGAGAATCCTTGAAATGCACTAAAATGCACATGAAATTTTTGATGAATTTACTTTAATACCCCATATAGCCTAAAAGGTACATGTAATTTCCATGGTATCTCTTGTACTATCAAGATGAAGATTATAGAGACTTTGGCTAGATCCACCCTCATATCATCAAGGAAAATGTTATTGGCAATTTGTTTCCAATTGGGAATTTTTTTTTTTTTTTTGTGGTCTGAAAAATGGTAATAGAACCTATATGGAGACTCATACTTTTTCTCAAATTTGATATTATTTTCTTATATAATATTACACCACCCAAGAATATTTTTTAGTTTATTAGAATAACATTAGATTTCTTAGTTATTTAATCTAGCTTGGCCCCATCATTGAGAAATTATAGAGGTAAGTTTTAATTTGGTTCCAATTGTTATCATTTTTTATTTTTTTTTGAAATTATGGTTCAATTTTACACAATTTAATTTTAATTTTTCCAAATTAAATGACATTGCATCCATGGTTATCAATAATTTAAGGAAAAGAGTGGTGTGATCACAAATAAAATTATAGTCAATTTAGGGAAAAGGATGATGCAATCACTAATGCAATTATAATCAATTTAGGAAAATGCACATAAGTGCCATGTAATTATAGGATTTAAGGATAATATTTATATTCACCATGTAATTATGGAAAATTTAAGGAAAAAATGCGTCATTGTCATAAATTAATAGGTAACTTAAGGTTAATTTTTTTAATCACTTATGCAAAACTTACTATATTTTTGTGGGATACATGACCAAAAACTTAATGTGGATTCCTATGTAAACATAAATTTTATCCATTCATATAATTAGCATTCACTTCATATATTTCTCACATCATGAATTGATAATTTTTGTATTTACATGCGATGAATCCTTTTCAACTATGAGACAAGATGACACTTTCTCAAATGTTATCAAATAGATCATAGACAAAGGATATAATTCAAATTCACTCTCCTATTCCTAATGAGTTTTAGAGAAATGCTATACTTAATTATCAAATTTTACTATGATTTTTATTGTCTATTACTTGATTAATCTCTATAATGACAATTAGAGTATGAGTTATATATATATTTATTACCTTGGTGTGGTGTTTGTTATGCTATCTATAGTTGACCTATAATTGTTGGTTATATTTTAGTTACTTACCTTTGCACTACTTGTTTATAAAAAACTTAAACTTTAAATTATAGTAAGTTTCTTGGGCTAGTCATATGTTTTCTTTTCATAGTCTACAACTACCATTGTTAAGTTGTGGTTAATTCTTGAAGTATTTTAGTTGGTTGTTGGGTGTTGGTGATTGTGATGGTTTAAGTCATCATTGTCCCCTCATAGTGCAATTGAAAACCTATTATTTATATTTTAGAGTAGGAAGAGCTAGTTTTCATTCCATCCTCTATACTCCATAGTCAATAACATATAAGCATTTCTTGTTGGTGCTAAGATGTGACATGATAATTTTTTTATTAGTGCTAGATGATGATGTGGAAATGTCTTGCTATTTTTAAGAGGTGGGGCCCATTAATCCTTGTTACATTGTTAAAATATTTTTGATCATAAGTAAAACAAGTTTTGAAGGGGCCCTGAAACCCTTTACAAGATAAACTGCTGCTTCAACAAATAATCAAAAATAGAACAAGCTACCAAAAACCAACCAAAAACCAACACACAAATAGCTAGAAAAAGCAAAGAAAATAGAACCTAGCTAGAGATTCTTAAGGATGTTCACCTCTTCAAGGTCACTATCAATGATTTTATAATGGACATTCATGACTTCCACCACCTCTTCAACATGAATACTGGATTTAGCATTTAATTTTTTCTTATTACGGGTTCTAGCAGAAGGCCCTGTCTCACTCGTTGTCTTTTGCTGAGCACTAACACCAACCACCATGTCTTTCCTTCCAAAATTATCCCCCAACCACTTCCTGGCTTTCTTATTCAACAAACACAAAACCTCAACTTCATTGCACATAGCGTATTTACTGACCTCAAGAACTTTCTCCAGTTTTTTATTGACATGCTCCAAACCTCCTTTGAGGGCATCAATCTTTTGCTCATAGGAATTTTTCATATTGATCATCTAGTTAGAAAACATTTTAAGAGTGTCAAATACCTAATTAACCTCGAGCTGAACCTTATTAACTTGAGCCTACACATTAGGCCCCTTAGAAGAAGAGGGCTCATCAACATGATTGTTCATAGCTCTAACCTGAACATTGGTGGAGTTCATCTCATTGAAAATATTGAAGAGGGATAAGGAACCCTATTTCGCCAAACCAAGATAATTAGGCATAATTTCCCTCCTAAAGTTGAAACCATCCCTGTCCACCAAATAATCCTCTTGGGAGTCACTGCTAGTAGTATCATTTCCATGGCCTCCTTCCCTTTTTGATAAGAAACAACATCAATCTTTAGCCAAGTCCTTCTCAAACAACTGATCCTCAACACCCTTCAAATTGTCATCATTCTCTTGTGTCTCTTCCCTCCCTAGAATCATAGGAGAAATTCTCATCTTTGTACCCTCTTTTTTTTGCAACTTAGAAACAGGGGAGACCCTTAGTTCACCCTTGTTATCCACATCCTCCTTGCTCAAATTTCTCATAGTAGCCCCCTTCAGCTTTTTTCCACCCGACCCCTTCACAGGTTTATACTTCTGGCAGGAATGAACCACCTCTTCCTTATCTTTCGTATCGTACTCTTTAGCCCTATAGGAAATAGGGGGTTTATTCTTTTTTCTTTTCTTACCCTAAAAAATGGTGAGAGATTCAGAGTCAACATCCAAGGATGCATTCGACCCAGGGGCATAATCTTCATCATCATAATTATCCTTCGACCCCGTCACATACTCAAGATTCTTCTTCTTCTTCCCAACAATCAAAATATTGGGTTGAGGAGGGATAGTAAAGGACTTCACATACTCAGAGATCAGGATAATTAAACCTTCATGAAGGATAGGATTTTTGGGGTTTTGTTTGTGATCTCTTATACCATTTTCCAAAGAAACCAGTAAATAGAAAGGGAATGACACCTTTTTCTTGTGTCAAAAATGATTAAGAAAAATAAAATGATGCCTAGAGATAACAGAGAATCGGCCATCAAGAGTAAAATACCTCATTATTTCCTTAGTAACATCTCTTCAAATCGCCTTGACAGAAGTCCGATAATAGCCATCACATTTCACTCTTTCCAGCTTCCTCCTCTCATCATCTTTGAAGAAAATATCCATGCCCATTCTAGATTCATTCTTATCTCTACAGAATCTTCTCCCTTCAGTCGAAAAACCAGTGATTGTAGCTATAAGATCCTTCGTGATATTAAATTCCTTTCCCCTAGTTTGCAACACACGGTTCTACCATCCTTCAAGAAATTCCTACGATGTCTTCACATCTTGCCCATGCAAATTTTCCATATATGGAGTCACTCCCCCAGCCTCCAACAATCTCCAAACCTTCTTATTGGCTCTCACAATGTCATAGGATTTGGGCTCTATTCTTTTTCGACCAATCCCCATAGTTGTAGCAAGCAAGCACCCCAATAAAAAGAAAAACTTGCAGAGAAAACAAGGAAACCTCAAGAAGGCAATAGCTCTCTGAATACCCAAAATCCATGTGAAATGGACAAGATGGCAAAGAGGAATTATGAGAAATGAATTCCTAGTCATTCGAGCCTCCAACCCATTAGAATACCACACGATCTTTTCTCTAAGAGAACTACACCTCCAGAAGGAAGTGCCACATCAAGAGCATGTGACACAATCCCATCACAAAAGGACCTCCCTGCTCAACACCTTTGTAATTCATGATGAATTATTGAATGTGCTTCTAGGGGTAGGAGGTCATGTTCTCCCCATTCCAAATAATCATTCACCCCATAGTTGGCAAAAAAATCAGCAAGCCTATTACCCTCTCTATAAACATGGGAAATGAAACATTGGTCGAATGAATCCAAAATATTTAAGGCATCATTAATAAGGGCTTCCACCATCCAAGAGGGATGAGAAATATTCCTAAGGTTATTGATAATATTGAGGGAATCACCCTCAACCCATACCTTATCATAACCTCTAGACTGGGCCAATTTCAAACCATGATAAGCTGCAAAAGCTTCCATGTAGTGGTTTGTCTAGGTTCCCAAAGGGAGTGCAACCGTGGAAACAAACCTACCATTAGAATCTCATAACACCCCCCCACAACCAATAGGACCCGAATTACCTTTAGTAGCTCCATCAATATTAACTTTCACCCACCCAACGAGAGGAGCCTTCCACACCACATCATCCCTTGAAACTTTACCTTTGGTCAAAGGTAGAGAAATATCACATGACAACTTCCAATTTCGAGCAACCTCATCATCCTCTTGAGAAATAACCAACTTTAGGCCATCCATAAAGGAAGTATGAGACACAAAATTCTCTTTAATCACAACAAAAATCTTATGAACCAATTTGAGAGATGGAAGAGCCGAGTCCCTAAAGATCCTGTTATTTCTTTCTAGCCATATTCCCGAAGCCATATGAGGCAGGATGAGGGGCCAAAGAGCAACCAAAGTAGGGTTCAAAGAAGGAACCTTCCATTGTGACAATTAGTCACTGAGGGAGGATGGGAAAACCCAACACAGACCCCAAAGAGAAAGCACATGAGCCCATACATCACAAAAAAACCTGCACCCAATCAAAAGATGACCAGGGTCCTCCACCTCTTCTTCACATAAAAAATAACGGTCAAGAAATATAAAGCCTCTTCACACAAGATTATCAATTATTAGCACTTTGCATTGGCAGAACAACCAAAATAAAATATTAATTTTGGGAATCAACTTAGGATTCCAAAGAGAAGCCCAAAAGGGGGTGGGACCAATAAAAGCAACTTGCAGGGAAAAAAGTCGAGGAGACAGAGAATTTACCATTATGAGAAAACCTCGAAACAATCCTATCCAACGGGGCTAAAGAAGGAATGTGAATAGAGGCCAAGAATTTTGAGAGAGTCTCCAAACTAGGAAAGAGATCATGCAACCCTTTCCACATACCATTGCTTATATAATCAGCCACAAAGCAACCAAAATATTGAACACAAAGATCCATCCAAGGAAGAGCCCAGGGTTCATCTTTTAGTAGACCATTTCCAAACCACCAGTCATCCCAAAACAAAATCCTTATCCCATTCCCTAATTTCCACCTCAAACCTTTGGAAACAATATGTTTAGACTTCACCATAGCATTCCAAAGAATAGAACCAGAAGGAGGAGAAAAGCCCAAGGCTAGGAGATCTATGATACAATCCACACCCCTGAGATATTTTCTTGAAACAATACAGGCCAATTCACTATTACCAGAAATGAGATTTCGAAGTTTCTTGGCGAGTAAAGCCATATTAAATTATTTTATTTTCTGAATGCCAAGAACCCCAACCTTCTTAGGTTTACACACTTCATCCCATGAAAGAAGATGTAACCTTTTTCTTTCTTCCACCCTAGACTGAAGAAAATTATTTTGGATGCCTTCTAATTTATCCACAAACCTCCTAGGCATATGAAAAAGGCTAAGGGCGTAGATAGGGATATTTTGGAAAGTAGATTTGATCAATTAAATCTTCCCATTTGGCTTAATAAAGAACCCTTCCAAACAACTAATTTGGCATTAAACTTGTCCACCAAACCCCTCCAAAAAGAATCAAGTGAAAAATTAGAGCACAAGGGGAGACCTAAATAAGAAGAAGGTAATTCACCAATATTACAATGAAGAATCTGAGCTATTCTTTGCTGCCTATCAATAGGGGTATTAAAGAAGAAAATAGTGCTCTTAGGAAGGCTATCCTTTTGTCTAGAGAAGCCAATTCATACAACTACAGAATACATTTAACAACTTTAGCTTCTTTAATGGAAGATTCCCCAAGCATGAGTGGATCATCCACAAATTGTTGATGAGAGCAAATCAGATTTCGAGAAGAAGGAAAAATCCCCACCAATTGACCAAAATTAACAAATCTCTTAATAAACCTCCCAAGTGACTCTGCCAAAATAATATAAAGGAAGGGCGAAATAGGATCTCCTTATCTCAAGCCCCTCGAACAACCAAAGAGAGGGGAAGTAGACCCATTGATAAGAACAAAAAATTTGGGAGAAGAAATCAACTGAGAAACCAACAACACCAACTTTTCCCCAAAACCAAAGGCCTTTAAAATCTTAAGTAAGAAACCCCAATCAACACGGTCATAGGATTTCATAAGATCCAATTTCAAGAGAAAACCAACCTTTTTATTCATAAATAAGGAATGAATATTCTCATGCACCATAAGAACCGAATCAATAATTTTCCTTCCAGGAACAAAGCCATTTTACTAGATCAAAATGATTTTAGAAAGAAGCTTTGAAGTCTAATCACCGACACCTTTGAGAAAATCTTGTTGTATGGGAGTAAATTTGCACCCCATGTGCAAATCCCCCTTTTTCCCTTCTCCACCTTAGAAAACCAAGTTCAGAGGCTTAATTACAACTAAGCCCACTTCTTTCATCCTAATTGGTGCCTGTTTTGAGTATTGGTGGAGGCGTTTTTGTTGGGGATGCCCACACGGTATGCAAATGTCTGCATGGTGTGCTTACAACCTGCAAAGGCGCTACACTTCTCATTGGGAGTCAAGTTGTAATGCCCCCTTTGGCCAACCAACCCAAATATGACCATTTTCTTCATCTCCTCTTCAAATTCTCTCCTTACTACATGCATTCTAACTTCTTCACTTCATTCACAAGCTCACTTTCATACTATTGCACTCACTCTCAAGCTGTCAAGTAGCATTTCAACCACTCCATAACAACAAAAAATTGAATCCATCACTTTAGTAGAGCATGTTTGGGACCACACCATTGCATTAGAGGCTCGAGTACTGTCATTTTCTCCCCCAAGAAGCCTTGAGTGCTCTTGGTGGAGGTGGTAAGCTTCCCTCTCCTCTCCTTTATTACTTGGTTGAGTTAGCACACTTATTGTTTTGTAGTGTTTTTGGTGCTCTTCATTATAGTACTTTCTTTATCTCATTTCCTTGCCTATCTGTGGAGGTGGAAACACCTAAATAGGGGTCCAACTAAGGCAGGCCCCTATGCAACCACCCAACATTTTCTCTCTTCTTTGTGTGTAGGTGAATGTGCTTTCAAGGAGCTGGTTGGCGAATGAGTTTCTTTGTGAGATCCTTCTTGCCACCTTTACTCTTGCATTTTTATTTTATCACATTAGAGAGTACTTTGTTTATTTAATCACGTTATTTTGGCCCTTTAGTGGTAGTTAGCTGGGCCATTAGCTCATTTTCTTGGGTTTCACCTTGTCTCTATAGTTGTCTGGCCGCACAGATGCCAACACACTTTAGAGATGCTAACGCGCTACATTGTCATCCAAGTACCATGATTTCATCCTGGGGCAGAGAGCTTCCTGAGGCATAGTGTTGAACCTAAAAAATGGATCACCTAGCACTGTCTTGGATTTTGGGTTTGTAGAGTGGTTGAAGGACCTCATAGTCCTCATCATTCTCGTCCCACATATCCTAACACCCCGTTAAGCTGAAGTAAGTTAGGGAAACCTTCCGCATCTTGGCCCTCTATGACCTGCGACATTGCACGTGGTGGTCCCCCTCTCCTACATTTTTTGGTGAACTTAACGTGAACCAACATCTGTTCATCCATTGGTGTTGAGACCTCTATTGTGTACTTCGTGACTATTGTGTTCCTGAGTGTTGTGAAGGTTTATGAGCATCACAACCCAATCTACAACTTCTGGGTATACTGTTAGGAGAAGTGTATGATGCCTTGCGATGGAAAGGATGAATGTCTCTACTGGTTTCTCAACATGCCTTTTCTTTGGTTCCACTGTTAGTGTGGTTATCCAGGAGTAGTTGTCGAGGAATGAAATGGGATTCCTTGATGAAACTGATCACGTTCCCACTCCTCCTGTGTCCCCTACACCATTGTCGGTGGATGAGTATGAGTCCATTCAAATCCCTATAGAATATGTCTCTGCCCTTGCTAAAGGATTGGGCAACTTAGAAAATCACTTGGAAAGAAATTTGAAGATGGCTAAAGCCACTCAGGTTGTTAGCGAGTTAAAGCATATGATGGGTAAAGATTGAATAGGCATAGAGCTTCTAACTAGCCTCCTCGGTCTCTCCAAAGTGTGTGCTCCTTCAAAAATTCCTAGCTTTGTACAAGGAGTCACTTTCAAACAGCGTGAAGGATAGTTAGGAGTATCAATGCCTCCCACGTCCATCTACATGGCCGATGCGGTCCCCTCTATTAGTATCCCTTCTATCTCTAAACAACCCAAAACTATCAAAGTAAATAGGGTCCCCTTGGGCTTGAGCTTCACCCCCTGTCACCTCTGGTGGTGGAGGCTTTGGTGGGATGAGTGGTGGGGGCTTTGGTAGTGATGGTGGATTTGGTAGCAGAGGGGGTGCTAGTGGAGGCAGCTCAGGTGGAGGTCATGATGGTGGCTCTAGTGGAGGCCCTACTGGTGGCAGTGGCTCTAGTAGTGGTTTTGGCAAAAGTCACATCAGCGGCAGCTCTGGAGGTGGCTTTGGCGGTGGTTCTGAAGGAGGTTCCTTTGGCCCTCTATCTTCTAATGACCCCATTTTGAACATTCTTCTTCAGAATATGGGTAATATGTAGAGCCAATTGGCGAGTCTTTCCCAAGCCTCTACCCAACCTATCTTTCAACCCTTCTTCTGGCACAACACATTGCCGGTTGTGATATTAAACACTCCCTTCCCCCAAGGAATGGATATCCCTAAATTTGAGAAGTATGGAAGTAAAGGAGATCCACAGAAACATGTGTTTGCCTTTAACGCCCTGTGCACAGACTTCTTCCATCATGATGCGTTGATGGCTAAATTGTTTCCTTGGTCTCTCAAGGACACAATGCTTGAGTGGTACTTTTCCTTGTCTGACAACTCTATTTTCTCATTTGACCAACTTGTGAATCAATTCCTTAGACAATTTCAAGCAAACATCGGGCCAAAGATGACTTTTTCGGATCTCGTTCGATGTAAACAAGGAGATAACAAAAATATCACTAATTTCATAGTGTGCTACCAAGCACTCCTTTCACAAATCTCATATTAGCTAACCAATTCTGACGTGCAAAAGGTATTCATAGGGAACTTACAAAGGCCTTAGCAAGAGAAGTTTTCCCTTATGAAGTACCCTTCTTTCGCACACTTGTGTGCAACCTTACGAGAATACCAATAGATCGTGGTTCAGTTTGGGGGATCCTCCTCGCGCTCCCATTCTGAGGGAAATTCCATTGTATCAATCTCTGGGAAAGGTAAGACCGTTACAAATGTAGTTGCCACTGCTAATGACAACAACCTCAAACATAACCGAAAGTTCACAAATTTATCTAATCTTATTCTTCTATCTTGCAAAATTTGTTGAAGGATAAGATCATAACCTTATTGAGTCCTAAGCCTGTTAAAGAGCCTAACCATGATTGGTATGATGGGAGTTCTTATTGTTAGTACCATTGAGTTAATGGGCATGATACCGAACGTTGTATGTGGCTATGTCATAAGATACAGGACCACGTCAAGGACGGTACCATTCATCTCGATGGGAGTAAAAAAAATGCCAACAAATCAGTGGTGAAAGCTAATAGTGAACTACAGATATACACAGACTTGTTTTCGTCACGCTTTGCTAATATGATTATCAATCCCACTAATTCTGTTACCCAACCCAAGGCCTATGTTAACATGGTCATGGTGACTTCTACCACTCTACTTGCACCTAGTTCGCCATACATAACATTCACATCACAAGATTTTCCCTTAAATAATAAACCCTCGCCTCTCTACATTCCCACTCGCCTCAATGGTAATATTGTGATAGGAGTCTTGGTAGACCCTATGAGCCGTATGAATGTTATCATGGAGGAAACATTACTATTAAATTCGTTACAAAAGGAAAAATATGAAGAAAAAAATCTACCATCCGTACGCAAGATGGTATGTGTCTCAAACCTTATGGCTCGATAACTTTGTCTATCCTGGTTGGACCCAGGGCTGTTGACATAGTTTTTGATGTTATCCCAGAGTTGGATCTGTTTAGGCTGAAGCTAGCCATACCTTGGCTAGCTTCCATGAATGGAATCACCTATGTTATTCACAAGTGTTTAAATTCTCCCATGAAGGTGTCGTGCATGTAGTGCATGACACTGGATACCAGCCTTTGGTGTCCCATGGTGGATATCCATTGGATCACTTTTGGCCCTCCCTAGTCAGTCCGCTTCCTCTGAGAGTGGACCTACTTTACAAGAATTATGTAAAGTATAAAATTGGGGGCAAGGGAGGGCCAAAACTGACCCTTTCTATGTTAAAACAATTGGTTGCCTCCTCTTCTCGAGAGGAGGAGTAGCCTATACCAACTACTCCCTCTTCCCAAAAATGAAAGGAGAAGTTCACACCGACTCTCTCTCCTTCCTGTAAAGGTAAAGAGAAGGTTACCTCCTCCCAGACTGCCTTGTCCTCTCCCCCTTCTTGGGAAGAGTATTGGATGAGTCAGCCCGATAGCTTTCCGTTGAATTTGATGATTCCTCCTTGGCGTAGGTCCAAGCTTAGGATCACAAATCTCCCTAATGAATACCCTGGACCGTGGTACTACTTATATGATAGAAAGAAAGGTTCCCAAAGGGAATTCAATCTGTGGCATCCTACTGCTCTTGCTCCTAAGGCAGTGAACGGGAAGAGGCCCACTGTCGAGGCTCTTGAGCTGACTCCTTCTACCATTTTTCAACCTGCTCCTCCTGCTCCCATTCAGGAAGCTATTCCTCCACCAAAAACAATCGTAGTGGAGGTTCCCATGGTTGAGCAGGAGCCTTATGTTCCTTTGCAACCTCCAGCCTCCAACTCAAAGAGTCATAGAAACTACCTTGCACATGAGCACAAGTGTTGACAAAAGGATCTCTTGGCTGAGTAGGCTACCTTGAAAAGGAAGGAGGAAGAAACGACTGCCCCTACTTCAGGGCCTCTTACGACTTCTTCTTCTTCTGTTCCTTCTGCTTCTTTTCATCCTAGCTCTGCATTGCCCCTGAATTTCATTGTGAGTGCAAATGCACTTAACCCCAAGTGGGTACAGGTGTTCATCACTCCTTCAATGGAGCCGCCTTTGCTGATGTCTGTTCCAAATATCTAGCCTTTCCAGCTCGTGGATATGATTAATACCTTGGTTGTATCCATTGCAGTTCTTTCCTCCTCTTCTTCTGTGCCTCTAGCCTCGTCTATGGAGAGTTCATCTCCCCTAATGAAGAAAAAGGTAGAGTGTGGTCCTTCTAGTAGCGAAGGACATGAGAGGAGTCCGCCTTCTCCACAAGGTGGCCCTGCATTGACTTGTTCTATCTTGGTAACAGAACCAGTCCCAGCCTCCCCTGAGTTTTTCACTACTCTTGAGTCATTCAACAAGCCTAGTGGTGTATCTCAAGCGCAGCTTGTCCCGTACATTGAAGTTAGACACGACACTCCTGTGGGGTGCATGCTTAACTCTGTGGATGAAGTTTTGGCCTTGTGAATGATCTTCACAAAATTGCTAACCTTTAATCCACAAGATCTCAGTGAAGAATACCTTGCGAGACCTTCTTCCTTGGCCCTTGTTGTGGGAGGGTCGGATGCTCATCCTCTTAACATCCCACCATTGTAGGCTTGTCCTTCTTTCCCCTACGATGATCTAGATTGGGAAGCGAATGACCTCTTGGTTGATCAGTGTTAGGAGGAGGCCCCTTCTTGATCTTGTGTGTGTGTGTGTGTTTTGTGATGTGTTCCCCCATGCTCGTGTTATGTGTGCCTAGATGACCCTCGTCACCCCTGTTGGTGCTTGGATATAGGCATGATTTTTGTGTCGTAAACCTTCTTCTATTTGTATCATCATTCTTCCATGTTTGTGCTTGATTTTTGATAAATTGGGGACGATGAAAAGCGTTGGGGGCATTAAGGCTTCCCTTCCATGTTGACCCAATGTTTTATTTTTACTTTGTTTCCCATGCATTCTTCCTGATTTGGTTGGGGATTGATGATATTTTGACTTGCACCATGGTTACCTATTATCTATATGAGCTCAGATAGATCTAACCCTGCTAAACAAAATCCCCATGTGTCCTTTGTTTATTTTTTTCTCTTTTACTTTCTCTTTATCTTTTTCTCTTCTTTTCTTGAGTTGTCCTTCTCATGTGTGACAATGCCTTTCTTCAACATTTTGATTTTTTAAAAATGCATTCATTGCAAATGAATCTTTTCTCAAAAATCTTCGCAAACTTTTCTTTGGAATCACATTCTCAACTTGGAACCCTAATGAAATGTGTTTCCTTCATCATGAGTTCATAAAGAAAGGAATTGAGAGCCTTCCTTTGAAGCGGGAACAACTTTGATCTTCCCCTCGCATGGGGGTATATCCTTGCTTTCGAATTCCTTGATGAAGTGAACATCTTTTGAAAGGATCCCTTGATGATGGATCACTTTAAGAAAAGAAACATTTGCTTTCGAATTGTGCGTCCCTTGAGTGGACCCCCTTTCTTCACGACAAGTTCTTGAGGGACCCCCTTTGAAATTATTTATCTCAAATGGATTCTTTCATGTCTAGCTTGGGGGCAGCCTGACTAGACCTATTTCGTACCTTCACAGCTAGCTTGGGGGCAACTTGACTAGACTTATTTCCTATCCTCGTGTCTAGCTTGGGAGCAGCTTGACTAGACCTTTCCTTTTCAAATAGCGTGTCCCTTGAGTGGAGCCCTCTTCTTTTGAAGGGTTCTTGAGGGACCCCTTTAAAATTTTTCCAAGTCATCAACAATTTACACAACTGTCTGCTTACTTGCCTATGTAGTCTACTTCCTTGATGGTTCAGGTATACATTTCTAAACTTACTCTTTCTTGATCTACTTTACCGAGCACTCATCAGTACTTGTGCTCGCTAAAGTGGGGAAAAATTTATAAGAGTAAATTTGCACCCCATGTGCAAATCCCCTTTTTTCCCTTCTCCACCTTAGAAAACCAAGTTTAGAGGCTTAATTACAACTAAGCTAGCTGCTTTCATCCCACTTGGTGCCTGTTTTGAATGTCTATGGAGGAATTTCTATCAGAGACACCCGCACAGTGCGCTTATGTCCTTCGCAGATTCCTGCAGCTGAACCTATAGAGGCGTTACACTTCTCATTGGGAGTCAAGTTGTAATGCCCCCTTCAGCTGACCAACTAGAATATGGCCATTTTCTTCATCTCCTCTTCAAATTCTCTCCTTCTACATGCATTCTAACTTCTTCACTTCATTCACAAACTCACTTTCATACTCTTGCACTCACTCTCAAGCTCTCAAGTAGCATTTCAAGCACTCCATAGCAACAACAACTTGATTCCACCACTTCAGTAGAGCAAGTTTGGGACCACACCATTGCAACAAAGGCTCGAGTACTCTAATTTTCTCCCCCAAGCAACCTTGAGTGCTCTTGGTGGAGGTGGTAAGCTTCCCTCTCCTCTCCTTTATTACTTGGTTGAGTTAGCACACTTACTATTTTGTAGTGTTTTTGATTCTCTTCATTATAATACTTTCTTTATCTTATTTCCTTGGCTGTCCATGGAGGTGGAAACACTTAAATGGGGGTATGACTAAGGAAGGCCCTATACAACTACCCAAAATTTTCGCTTTTCTTTATGTGTAAGTGAACGTACTTTCAAGGAGATAGCTAGCGAATGAGTTTCTTTGTGAGATCCTTCTTGCCACCTTTACTCTTTCATTTTTACTTTATCACATTAGAGAGTACTTTGTTTATTTAATCACGTTATTTTGGCCCTTTAGTGGTAGTTAGTTGCGCCATTAGCTCTTTTTCTTAGGTTTGACCTTCTCTCTGTAGTTGTCTGGCTACACGGACACCAATGCACTTTAGAGACGCTAGTGCGTCGCACTGTCATCCAAGTTCCTCACTTTTGTCCTTAGGAACATAACTTCCTGAGGCATAGTGTTGAACCTAAAAACTGGCTCACCTAGCCCTGTCTTGTATTTTGGGTTTGTAGAGTGGTTGAAGGACCTCACAATCCTCATCATTCTCATTTCGCATATCCTAACACCCTGTTAAGCTGAGGTAATTTAGGGAAGCCTTTCGCATCTTGGCCCTCCGTGACTTGGGGCCTTGAACATGGTGGTCCCCCTCTCTTACACTTGTAGATAGAATTACATGAACTAATGGGGTGAAACTCATCAAAAGAGAGGGCCCCCAACTTCTTGGGAATAAGAACAATAAAAGAAGCATTAAGTTCCTTAAGGAGGCTACCACTACCAAATAATTATTTCATAGCATCCACCACATCATTAGCCACAATATCCCAAAAGGAATGAAAGAAAAACATAGGGAACCCATTAGGTCTAGGTGCTTTGTTACCTTCAAAGGAAACAACAACACTTTGAATCTCTTCCTCCAAAGGAATTCACATTAACAACCGATTGAGATCATCCAAGATGATACTGGGAATATCTTGAAAAATATCATCTTGATAGGCAGAATTAAGGCCATCATTAGCCTTTAAGAGCTCAGAGAAAAAAGAAGTAGCCTGCGAAATATCCTCCTCCTTATCCAACAACTGATTATTAAACCTAATAGGGTTAATGTGATTGGAGGTCCAATGTTTCAAACTAGAGAGATGAAAGAACTTGGTGTTCCTATCCCCACTCTTTAACCACATTATTCGGGACCGTTGCTTCCAAAATTCCTCCTCTTTGGCTACTATATTATGCAACCTCGATAGAAGAACATTCTCCCTCTGAACAAGATCCCTAACATCACCTGAGAGTTGAATAGAATTTTGCACCATAAGAAGCTCCTCCTTAACGATATCCTTTTCCATAAAAAAATGACCAAAATATGTCTCATTCCATCTTCTAACATTGTTTTTAACATTAGCAAGTTTCTTGGCCACCTTGTACATAGTAGTCCCATCCACTTGAGTATCTCACTAGGAGAGAATCCTATCTTTCAAATCCAGATGATAGGTCCACATCTTCTCAAATCTGAAAGGAAAAAAATTCCTTCTCCCCAAAAGGTCCATAGGGAGAAAGGGGAAAATGGTCCAACTCCAGCCTAGTAAGAGCCGATAGAGAGCAAGAATAGAAAAGAAGCCAATTAGGAGACATAAGATCCCAAACTAACTTCACTTGAATCAAAGCATCCCTTGCCTGATGGTTGGACCATGTATATGAGGCCCCTTTAAGATCCAAGTTGAGAAGAGCATTATTATTTAATAGGTTAATAAGATCAAACTTGTTCTCATCCACTACCTGAGAACCACCCATTTTATCAAAGTCATGTAGCGGGGTATTAAAGTCCCCTATCACCAGCCAATTGGAAGAAGGGTGAAGAGATTTGAATGAGCTGAGGTTATCCTAAAAATGATTTCTAGCCTTCTTGCAATTAGGAGCGTAAATTTTGGAAAGGATCAATGAAAACTTATCACTGAATTTAGTGAAAGAGGTAGCCACATGATTACAGTCAAAAAACAAAGCCTCACCCTTAATGGCCTTAGGGTTCCAAAAAGTAACTATTCCACCAAAAACTCTAGCGGCCTCATAACATTGCACCCCACAGTCTTTAAAAAGCTTATTTTTAATTTTTCTCAATTTATCAGACCCCATTTTAGTCTCTTGAATCATAATAATGTCAGGTTTATGATCCCTTAGAAGATTTATAAGAGATCATGTTTGTGAGGGTGGTTTAACCCCCTCATATTCCATGAAATGATCTTCATGAGCATTTAGGGGAAGTGCCCTTAGAGCACATCTCCAACAAGGTCCTCTGCGTACCATCTGCAATATCCAATCTATTTTCTTTATCCTGAGAAGACTATGATGAAGGACATCCTCTTCCTCTTGACTTTGAACCATAATCAAGCCTCTGATAGTTCCTAGTAGAAACTCCTGACGAGGGAGATTGTTTCTTCCCGTTCCTTCCTTTAACAAGAATATAGGTTCTTTCAAAGCATCATCACTCTCCTTAAGCTCAAGATTCTCAACCTCCATCCTTCCCTCAGATGAAGGGATAACATCAATAACACCCTGAGGATACTTCATCCCCCTCGAGTCCTGGCTAGCCAAAGGAGACTGCATCTTATCATTCACTAGGGGATTCAACACTTCATCCTCCTTAGCCTGGGTCATCAATTCCACAACCTCCTTAGAACGAAGATGGGACACCTCCTCTAGAGAGTCCTTTAACAGATCATTCCCACCTTTCATAGCCATCCCCTCGTTTACGATGTTTTCCCTAGGGACCAAAGGATCTGGAACATGAGACAACTTAGGCACATCAATAACAACCTTACTAATAGGCTCCTTAGGAACCTCCTCAGAAACATGGCCACACTCCTTTTCTCTCCATTGCTTCGCCATGGGATTCTTAACCTTCAGAGGGCATTTCTTCACCCAATGAACAATTTTTTTTATAGTGAAAGCAGGTGAAAGGGATGGACTCAAATTCACTACTTGCTCACACACCCCAAGTTTAGAGTTAATCTTTACAACAAAAGGGAGATCTACAGACTATTCAACATTGAAAAAAAAGCGAGCATATACCAGTCATTTCTTGGAGGTAGTCATTTGATCTATAGAAAGAAGGGACCCAAAAGTACTTGCAATTCCTTTGAAAAATTATTCATCCCAGAATCCCATGGGAAGACTAGGTAGTCTAACCCAAACGGGGGCAGCCAAAAAAGAGAAAGAGTTAGGATTGAACCTTGTTTCCCACCTCTTGAGCAACAAGGAAGACTTCCCAATGAACCATGGGCCTCATGTTAAAGTTAAAATGAAATCAGCCTCACAGTTAAAAGAGAATGAGAAGAACCCCTTCGCCATAGTAGCAACATATACTTGACCCTTAAGGTGCTAGTGATTCATATAGAACTTACAAACCATCTCAATGTGGGGATGAGGCCCTATAAACTTTCCCAATAGAGTCATTTCCATATGAGAAATGCTTTTCTCAACAATACAGTCAAGAACAGAGATAGAAAATTCACCTGTTAGAACATTAGAACAAGACACTGAAGGAGAAGTACTTTTACCTTTTGGATTTGAACTGAAGAGGTTTGAACACTTATGCTCTGACCCTGAGAAGAACCCAACATTTCCTATCTTATTAGACAAGACCGAACCAAAGGATTTGGAACCCGCATCCACAAATCTGTCTGACTGACTAGAGCTAGCCTTTTCAGTATTGAGATTCCCCAGCTTAGAGAAGGACAAGGGGGAAGGAACCTTCGAAGCTTCTTTCCCACCAAGATCCTCATTATTGAGAAGAGGACCCACACCACTTACCATCAACACCTAACCCACCTAACATCACCTTACCATTAGCAACCAGATCGCCATTATTGCCAACTTCAGCTGCAATGTTTCTCACCTTCGCCAAATTTGAAATCGCTCCACCCCCATCATCGCCACCAGAAGAGAGCTCGATTTTTACTACATACATTGTTAAAATGTTGAGTAGATTGTACATACATATTATACCTTGATTAGGTAAAGATATATTAAATGATATTGATTTCATGATGATGATGCATTGTATTTATAAAATCCTCTTTCTATTAACTATTCAAACAACCCTAAGCAACCTTCATACAAAAACATGACTTCTAAATACTTGATCTAACATTAATTATTAAACACTTATTTAATCAAAATTATTAATGTGTACATTTATATTTTTCCAACCTAGATTATATGTACTATAGATATATATTTATTTTTCTAGCCTAAAATATAAATACTATAGAGGTAATATGGGTTGGTGTAAATAGGTATTTTTCCTATCTAGTCTTATCTAGGTCCTATTTACATTGTTAAGTCCACTTAGGTCCTAAGAGGGTATAGTTGTAGTTGGCATTAATTAGGGGAGAAGCTTTCTAGAAGCATTAGTTGCCACTTATCTTATCTAGACTTGGCATTTATTTAATGCTTGTGCCCTAGGTTGTTATGACTTAGTTGGCTCATGTGATAGGATTAAGACACTTGTCATGATCTTGTCTAATCCTATTCCTCACCTTGCCTATATAAGCAAGGCTTCATATGTACACTTGATCATCTCAATCTCAATTTTAGTTGTAAGTCCAATACATCATTGCAATCTTGAGTATTGCATATTGGCCACATCTTACATTAATTGTTGCAATTTCATGTTCTTACTTTTCCCTCTTGTGGAAGGTTGTTGTTGGCTTTTGTAGATTGATCTTGGAGGCTTGACTCCTTGAGTGACTCTAACATATTTTATGAGCCATATCTTAGCTCCTACATGGTATCAAAGCTTCAGAGTTACAAAACCCCTTCTTAGATTTGAGGGTGATTCAAACTTGATTTTTTGCAGGGTGTATCTTGGATAAAAAATGGCATATGTAATTTGCCTCATATATTTTAAAAAAAAATTAAAAAAAAGGTTTTATTTTCAAACCATAAAATACCATTTGGGTATCTACTAGATTTTGTAGATAGTGAGTAGATATTGCAGGAATGACTATCAAATAGCCCAAGGCAACTATTTTCCCTACAGATGAAGTTTACTTTTTTTACCAAATCGCATGTTCTAGTTTTTGGATTCAAAAACACTTTCTGTGTTTTGTTGGCAACAACAAAATATTATCTAGGTATGGTTGATCCCACAATAGTGGGTTACACTTTTTGACCAAACTTGACATTGAATTGAACTTTTTTAACTAAATCTTCACTTTCAGACACCTATAGCTGTTAAACCATGAATAATTTGAAGATGGTGCAAACTAGTGATTTGTGACATTTTGTTTGCAGATTCTAAATATATATTTCTTAATTTTTTGGAATCAAATTGTATTTATTTTTCCATCTCCTTCAAAAACTAGTTTTTAACAGTAAACATCATTTTTAAAGAGTGATGTTCACCGTATAACACAACTTTTTTTAATGAAGTTTTTTTTTTTTTTTTTAAAATTTAGATTCATAACTATGATATCTAGAACTAACATTTGGTTTCATAGTGTTTTATTGAATATTTTTTTCTTAATTAAGTTTTGAAGTCAAACCAATTATAATTTAGACATAGGTGGATTGTATAACACATAATTTTTTTTTTATGTATCAAAATTCATTTTTTTTGTTGGATCAATTACATCAATACCAAGCACCTTGATTTTTTTTAGTTTTTTTTGATAATCTACTATTTTTCCACATGTGCAGAACAGGGAGCTTGATTTTCGGTGAAAAACCTATGTTTAATTAAACTAGAAAAGTACATAATAAAACTAAAAAATATTAAAATTATACTTGATGGAGAGCTCATTTTGAGGATTATAATACTCTAGTTGGGTTTGTCAAATTGATTCCATTTTCATCCTCAACTCATGCCTTGAAACCCAAAATTTTGCATAAAATTACAAATGGAGGGGGGAAAAATAAAAAAAGTGGGGCTCTAGTGAAGGGGGGTTCTAGTGAAGGAGGGTTTCACTAGAACCCCACTTTTTTGCTTTTCCCCCCTTCTAGTGAACCCCCCCTTCTAGAGAACCCCCCCTTCTTTTTTGAGAGCCCAAGCAATTTTTTATTCATCAATCCAATTGTAACCCACTTATGTGGGATCACCTGTATCCATTAGTTTTTGCATGCATTGGGTAAATTTTTTTAAAATCAAATCAAAAGGGTCGTGTTTGCATTGTCAGATGGAAATATTTACCCTTTTTAAAAAAAATCATAACTTTTTCCTTGATCTTCGATTTTCATGATTCTTGCGGTGTTGGAAAGGTATTGAGGAGATCTACATTGCCATCCATGCACTTTTTTTTGTATCTGTCCCAAGTTGATTATTATCTTAGTTTTGATTTAATGGGTGTTGTGGATATTACTTGGATTTTTTGACAGTTGAGAGGGTGCAATTTTGATCTCTACACTTCATTTCAATTTCAGATCATTTCTCAATCAACTATTGCTTCATAGATTCTAGGGTTGTGCTAGTTTGTAAGTTTTCTAGTGTTCTTTGACATCGGGTCTGCTGTTTCTTATCATGACTTCGATATGAGTCTTTGAGTGACTCTAATATGGTTTCTAGCAAACATAATTATCCTTTCTTGCTTGCCAGATTGAGGATTCCAGTGTTACTCCACAAGTGTGCTTCCAATGCTTCTTTGTAGTAGGTTATCTCATTATGGGGGGTTGTATGATCTCTCTTTTCATTATTTGTGTGGATGGAGATTGATTGGATTTGTGATGGATATCATTATTGAATTTTATCTCTCTTTTTAGGAGGAGTTTTGTCCCACTGGGTTTTCTCCTTTTCCTCGTTTGTGAGAGATTGCATTTGCATTTGTACATGGGTACCTAGCATGGCCTCGTAGCCAGGACCCATCTTCATGTCATTTGCATAATAATCAACTCCCTAAGTTGTACTTATGGGAGGGGTGTTGGTGTAAATAGGTATTTTTCCTATCTAGTCTTATCTAGGTCCTATTTACATAGTTAAGTCCACTTAGGTCCTAGGAGGGTATCTTTCTAGTTAGCATTAATTAGGGGTGAATCTTTCTAGAAGCATTAGTTGTCACTTATCTTATCTAGTTGGCATTTATTTAATGCTTGTGTCCTAGGTTGTTATGACTTAGTTATCTCATGTGATAGGATTAAGACACTTGTCATGATCTTGTCTAATCATATTCATCACCTTGCCTATATAAGCAAGGCTTCATATATACATTTGATCATGTCAATTACAATTTTAGTTGTGTAAGTCCAATACATCATTGCAATCTTGAGTATTGCATATTGGCCATATCTTGCATCCATTGTTGCAATTTCTTGTTCTTGATTTTCCCTCTTATGGAAGGTATTTGTTGGCATTTGCACCTAATCTTGGAGGCTTGAGTCCTTAAGTGTCTCTAATATGTTTTATGAGCTATATCTTAGTTCCTACAATATGGTCTCCAAAATTTCTCCTTATTAAATTAATCCAAACAAAGGATGGAACATTGCATGGACTATACATAATAACCCATCTAAAAATATGATGTATCATCTCCGCCAAATATTCCACTCACCTAGAAAACACCAAAATAATTACATCATTATATGAAATAATTTTCAAACATTATCTATGAATCGAGATATACTCAAAATTTCACAAGTACACCACTCTATGTGTGAATCGAGACTTACTCAACTATCCATAATTAAATAAAACTAGTTATAAATGGAGACATGCTCAACTATTAATAAAAACACTTATTCTTTTGTGGTTAGAATAGACTCAAATATCAATAGGTACCCACCTCCAAGTTTATGGATTGAGATATACTCAATTATCCATAGATAAAAATAATCAAGTTCATAGACTGAGACATACTTGACTATCCATAAATATTCCATGGTTGTTTTAGATAAAGATATGCTTCACTATACATAAGAATAAAACATAAATTTGTTAAGCCCCCCTTACTTCAAGAAGGGAAACAAATGAAAAAATTGGTGCCTCTAATGCAATGAAGCATCTTTGAGCAAGGATCTAGCTCAAGATGCAAAAGATTCCTCCAACCTCTTGTGTCCTCTATCCTCTTTGATATTATTAGTCATCACTTCTAAAAAATAACTCTACTTTTCACCTTCTCCATTATCTTCAACATTTACTCATGAACTTCCTTCAAGATTGCTCTTTTTATAACAAGTGCACTACTAAGCATCAAATAGTAGGTATTCAATAAAACCATGTGATATACAATTTAATAAATCTTTGGAGGTTTTTTTTCCTTTAAGAACCTCTCATAGAGAAAAAATAAATAAAAGGTAGACATTAGATCTTGGCTTCCATTGATAACATACCTTTATATCTCTACTATAGTCATTGTTACATTACTGTTAGCTTAATGTTGTAAAGACCCAATTATTGTACCCAAGTTTACCACCAATTTTTTTGTTAAATTTTTTAATAAAAGTTTTTAAGTGTTCATTAATCTATATACTTAGGAATCTATCCATATGAGATAGGCATTAAAATGGTGTTTTCATTCTATTTTCCTTCTCATTTTTATTCATCATTTCAATAAATTCAACAATTTTTTTAATCATATCTATCATACTTGGAGTTGTTCCTTTTTCATGTTTTGTGTGCATCTAGGCATGATATTTGAGGAGAAAAATATATTTTTCAATTCATAGTGTCGCTACGGTCATACTAGCAATAGTGCATCACATAAATGTCCTGACTAGTGAGCTCCAATGTTTAGCTATAGGTTCCATCTTTCCTATTTTTTTATTTGAGCATTAATTTTGTGGATTTAGATTCTAGTTAGCACTAAACAAAATCTTTCTACTCAAATATCTTTTTGTAGCTTATTGAATTTACATTTCCAAGTTTTTAAAAAAACTTCTATGATAATTTGGTAAGTTTTTTCTCTTTCAAAAAATAGCAAACAAAACACTCAAATAGTCTCATCAAACTTAAAAAATAGATTAATCCTAGAGTAACATAGGAGAACAAAAATGGATTTCTAAACTTGAATATGTTTTCCTTATATTACAATGATCTCGATATTTTTTATTGGCATGTGAAACTTCTAATTCTAGTTGTTTCTCCATCATTTTGTATTTTTGTATATAAACTCAAGCATATGCCACTCCTAAGACCACCTACTTCTATTAGCTCTTGAGTTGAGTTTTCAATCCTATTTAAGCAACCCATTTAGATTTAAAATGGTCTTTGATTTTTCATTGGATGCCTCTTATAAGAATGATTATTTTGTTACTCCTCCTTTTGTATTTGTTTGAGTAGGCTAGAAGGTTGATTTTGAGGTCTCCAAGCCAAATTACAATTTTTCTTTGCAACTTCCACACTTTGTATAACCTCTAAGACTTTTATTAGTTAGTTTGAAGCTTCAAACATTCCATTACAATAATATAATATCGTGTTATTTCATTTTTCTTAGTTTCTTGTCTTTTTTCCTTCTCCATTAAGTGGAGTACGCCAAGCTATATATGCAAAGAGAGATTACAAAAGCTAAGTCACTAAGGACTTACATGCCATGAGAATCTTCTCAAAGGATCTTAATTGTTAATTTATAGGTTTGATGTTCCAATTTATTTGGTTTCAAGTTGTTAAGTAATTTACTTTCAAAAGTTTAAATTAAAGTAGAAAATATAGTAGATTAAGCTATCTTCACCTTGCCTAGATCTTTGATATTTTGTCATTGTATAATGAATTAGCAATAGTTAGATATAATTTACTTGTTTTGTTGTGTTAGATTCATTTGGATTAGATTATATAATTTAACTATTTATTGTATTAGATTGGTTTAAATTAGAATGTAGATTTTAGATTTAATTCAACAATACTCATTTTCAATCCATATTATAAATCCATTGCAAATAGGACAACGAAACAAGTAATCAATACCTTGCTAACATGGAAAGACAATCAACAAATCAAAATAAAATTAAAAAGTTTGTTCACATTGCTCTTAGAATCATTATGTTGCATTTAAATTTGTTAGTTATTTCACATTTCTATTTGAGGAATCACAAAAATATAGAGTAGTTGCTTATATCTCATATTTCAATTAAGTATTCATTTAATTCATTTTCATTCAAACATCTGGCACTTAAAGTCCTAGCTAAAAAGCCAAGGAAATCAACTAAAAAACAAAATGAGAGAAAAACAATAAAAAACCATTGCTAGCAAGAGAAGGTGATCAAACAAGACAAATGAAACCAAGAAAAACAAGCACAATACTAAAAACGTCAAACATGCGATGTGGTTAATATACTAGGATAATTAGGTTCATATGTTGTAATGTTAGAAAGGATTGATTATAATCCATCCTAAGCAAACTCAAAGCAACTCTTTTGAACTTGAAAATAATCAAACAATGAGTAAACTTTTATTTTACAATACATATAGGAAGAGAACACTAG